>OY804597.1:7687373-7806008 GCA_963680895.1 Fragum sueziense
CCTGACTGAAAAGACTTGTTAAAACATTGAGACAAAAGAAGGAAAAGCTGATAACCAGCATTTTTTTATTCTGTCTAAATATTTTCAATGTGATATTGTACACAAATCCTACTATCTTTATTTACTCATATTGGCATCTTCAGCAGCTTTCAATTTGATGAAGCCCAATTCTTGCCCCTTTGAAAGGATTTAGGTGAACAAGATACCCTACAAGGGTCATTGTAAGACAAACACAACTTCAGTATTTGACCTCGACCTTTAACCGTTGACCTTGATTTATTTTCTCCTCACTTCCACGTTCCTGTAGCCAGGCATAAAATCTCTTCTGTTTCACAGCATAAATAATATTCACAATGTTTCACAATAGAGGAATGACCTGATATAGGTCCTTATAATTATGAGAACAGTCTCACTAATGCAGACTTGCAGGTAAGAGGAGGCAATCACTTTCCGAACGCAAGATTTATTTTGTCCTTTCCCAAACAATTAAATCAGACTGTTCCAATTTGACAAATGTTTAATGTAAAGTAACCGTAATGTGGCCATTTTTGAGATTCACAGAACATTGTTTTTTTTTCTCCGAGTGTTGTCGTTAAGTAAATTATTCAGGCACTGTCATAAACATTCAATGGTGTTCCACCAGCGAATGTTTTCAACATTGCCGAATAATCGTCTCTCTGAGATATTTCAAAAGAGTACCCACAAGATAGAGCTTAGATTTGAAATACCTAATTTATAATGATATCACCTCCTCTTATCTGTTACTCTGCTTATGTGTTACATCACATACACTAAAGGCTTAATGAAAGTGTTTTGTATAAGTATTTTTTGTTGCTTTCAACAATTTTCTGTCCAACATGACAATGTCACTTTTTCATGTGTAATCTTGTTTATCACCACAACTCGACCTAACCTCTAATTTTAGGCTTGTCCCATTGGGATCTGAAGCAACAGATATTTTTGTATCAGCACATGCACAAATATTTTGTTCTATACCATTAAAAAGATTATTTTTGGAAGTGTATTTTTTTGCAATTTGAAACCTAAACAGTACTTTAAAACATGAGCTGTCCGAAGACAGCGCGCTCGACTTTCTAAGTTGCTTAGTATAAAGGGGGCATAACTCCAAATATAGTGGAGCCAGGGTCATGGGCCCTGGTAGTAAGGTAGAGTGTGTGATGGTGAATAAGTATTCCAAGTTTGGGTTGAATCCCTTTGATAGTATGGAAGTTAATGATGTTTGAATAAACTTTAACCTTTGTTGCAACGCCAACGCCGACGCCCGGGTGACAGTATAAGCTCACATTTTCTTCGAAAAGTCGAGCTAAAAATTGCATTTCTTTTTCTTTCTGATCCCAAGGTCATCTTTTATCTTATCATGAAAGTCTTAAAAACACCTTTTGTCTTACAAAACTCTAATTGGACTTCTGCTTTACTTCCATCGTTTAGCATTGATTCCTCACAGCTTAAGAAATCTGCCAGTGGCAGAAATTTTGAGGACTGGTCAGACAGTATTTTGTATGCAGGCTGATCAGGATCTACAAGGTCAACACTTTCAATAATACCTTACACATATGATGTAACACATATAAAAATCACAGCCATAGTATATCAAATGTCAATGTCTAGCACACAACACAAGTTTGTCTTTACCCTAGATTAACCTTTTCCCAAACAATACCTGGTTTTGACATCCCTGATAGAAAAGGCTTGGGAAAACATTGAAACAAAAGAAGAAACTGCTGATGACCAGCAGTTTCTCCTTTTGTCTCAATATTTTCTGTGCCATATTTTACACAAATCATGTCTTTATTATCATCTTTCTTGTCGTCTGCAGCAGCTTTCAAATTGGATCACCCTAAAATTTTGTCGTTTGACAAATCTTTAGGCTAGTCCAGTTTCAAAGGTGCAGCAGAAAACAAAATTTATGCAAACTCATGTACAAAATCGCCTTGCCTTGTTAAAGCATAGAAAAACATTGAAGGAAAAAGGAAATGTAGATAATCAGCTTTTCTACATTTTTTTCTAAACCTTCATACAGAGGGTTTGTCAAAATGTTTCACAGTTTGAGGGAGGTTTAATTAATTTTCTCCTCCCTATAAATCGAATAATCAAGTCTCTAATCCCCTTTCCCACACAAGCCTTGCTTTTGATGGTCCAATGATATGTTTGGAAACCTCAAATGAAAGAACAAAATTACTGAAAATCAGCATTTTCCTTTAAGGATTTCCATTTTGTTTTGTTATATGCACTTTTTCACTTTTGCTAGCCTTTGTCTTGTCATCTGGACCATCTTTGAATTTCGCACAGCTTAAACTATTACCAAATGGCAAGATCTTAGATGGTCTTATTTCAAAGATGTTGCAGACAATTTCAAGTAAATCAAATGTTACATATTTTCATATTTTACGGAAGAAAACATTGTTGGAAATGAAGACATATTGATTGTCACAAGCAATGTCTTCATTTTCAACAATGTTTTTCAAAGCATTTATCTTTTGGGGAGTCAAAAAGAGTCAATGTATGGGAATGGGTAAATATTTTGAAGTTTTGAAAAAAATTAAAAGCGTAATAGCCCAACTAAGCACAATCATGCTTTTCTTCTTTGTTTTGTGGGGCCTTTTTCGCCCTCACCGTTTCTTGCATTCTATTTTCATGCAAACACAGCAGCTATCCTTGTAGCTCTCCGTGTCAAAAACCTGTCCTATTTTCCAGTCCCACCACTCTTGCTAGAGTCACTTTTACAGTTTTCAACAAAATGACACCACATAAAGTTCTTTTAAATCACTTTGAAAAACAAAACAGTTGACAAAACCAATCCAATATCGCGGCAGGGAATCATGTGACACAACACTTGCTGAAAATCTTTAACAATTATGTTAACATGTGACTGATTTGAAAATGTTTGAAGCAGAGATAGTGGAAATATGTCAGATATTAGATTGATGTGATAGATTTTTCAACAATCAGCTGGTAAAAAAGTTATTTATGACCAACCAAAAATTTAAAAATTAAACAAGACTTACCTGGAAGTTGATGTTTAATTGTAATTTTATGAGTACAAGGGTTGTCCCGAAAGTTCGTGGACACAGTACAATATATTAAATTGAGAAAAGAAGAATAAATCACACAAACATGACTTCATTAAACAATATCTTAGAAACAATAATTGAAAATTTGAATGAATTCCCTCCATTTTTGACAGAATTACATTCGTTTTTGTGAAGAAGGTTGAGGCACCCTGGAGCACGGAATGACGTTACCTCGTTCCAGCGACGAAAAATGACTGCCGCAAAGACTTGTTCTGCTCTATTTTCTTCAGAGAACAGTTTAGGCACCCATTGTGCACACAATCTTTTTTATATTTTCAAATGTTACGTGAAGATTTTGTTAACAATTATTTTTGACCGTTCATGTTCTTGCCAGATATCTCATATCGTATTTTGCCTATCGCCATTCACGGCGTCACTCGCCAAACTAGAACTGTCGCAAAGCGGACGAATACCCCCCACTAGGGCCTTGTCACTGAAAAAGTGCTATCGGTCAAAAGGTTCTTGACTTAGAGCATGGAAACGGATTTTCAACAAAGTCAAACTGTGACCTTGACCTTTGACCTTGGTGACCCCAAAACAACAAGGCACCTCCTTGGGTCATGGGCAACAACTGTGTAAAGTTTCATGATCCTAGGTCAAACGGTTCTTGAGTTAGAACACAGAAACGAAATTATAAATTTTGACTACTCCCCCCCCCCCCATTAAAAACTTCAAAGTGGCATAACTCTAACACTAATGACTGGATCAAGATGAAAATGGCAGGTGCACAACTTCATATGATAGGAAACATCCTGATAAAATTTCAGCAAATTTGGTCAAAAACTGAGGGAGGAGAAGAGGACACAAGATTATGCCCCCCCCACCCTTAAAAACTTCAAAGTGGCATAACTCTGAAACTAATGACTGGATCAACATGAAAATTGCAGGTGCACAACTTCATATGATAGGAAACATCCTGATAAAATTTCAGAAAAATTGTTCGAAAACTGTGGGAGGAGAAGAGGACACAAGATTATGTCCACGGACGGACGGACAGACGGACGGACAGACGGACGGACAGACAGACGGACGGACGGACGGACGGACAACCTGATTCCAGTATACCCCCCCATAACTTCGTTGTGGGGGGTATAATTAACACTTCTATCCGTTATGACACTCGGTCTTCCCGACCGCCAATCTACAGTTGTTTTCTCCGAAACGTTTGTACATTTTACACGCGAGAATATGTGACACACATGGGCTCGTCGTAGAAGAATTAACCCATTCCCTGGTCTCTGCAGGCATTTCCCTAGTTCAGCGCAGAATTTCACACGAACGCGCTGCTCCACCCAAACGTCCGACGTCGTCATTTTTGATAGATTTTCTTCCATATCAGACTTCTATAAATTATCATCAAATTTAAATTTTTAAAGCGATAACTTTGAAATTAAGACAGTATTCAGTCGGTATGTGATGTCAGGTTTTTATACATTTATTATTACGTTTACCGCCAATTTCATAATGTTAAGTCATATTTTAAAACACAGATTTTGGTAACCAAAAAGCCCAAATTTTGACGTGCTCCGGGTACCCCTATGTAGGGTTGTTAAAGGTCCTATTGCAAAATAATTGCATATAAAATTTGTTTCTTGTCGACGTAAAAGTACTTGATAGATGTTGAATTTGCATGTGATATATATTTTTTCACGAAGAAAGTATTGTAAAGCAAAATAAATTATGTGTCCACGAACTTTCAGGACAACCCTCGTATTTAGAAATAAGGAGTATGTAATGTCCCCTCAAAGCCGGACAATGGACAAGAAAATGCAAATGATTTAAACATCAAATGTTAAAGCTGGAATTTGTTTTACTAAGACCATGGACAAGGCCGCCAAAATTGAGAAAGAAGACAGTGCGCAGATATATCACGCAAGTCTGAGACAAATAACAGCAATAGAACCAGTTTTGAGAACCATGTTTTGCCATGGGCAGAAACAGAAATACACTGATGCACATGCACGGCTGAAATACTATCTCAGTTAACAACCATATTATTTCTTATTGGACAGAATGAATTTTTTGTTGGTCATGAATAACTTCTTTTTCATTAGCTGATTATTATAAGACATTTCACATTCAGGAAATCCCTGGCATTTTCCTGCCTTCTCTGCTTCAAAATCTTTTTCATATTGGCCATATATAACCAGAATTATTGAAAAATATCAAACATGTTGTATCACCCGATTATCTACCATAAAATTACCCCCATGAGAACTCATACAATCAAACAATCTATGGTAGTCCCTTGTTTAATGCACAAAGCTTTTGAAAAGACACAGAGAAAAGAAGAATATGTTGATAACAAACATTTTCCCTTGTTTTCCATTGATTGTTTGCAAAAGCTTTCAATTTGAAACCACACTTGAATTTTTGTAGTTTGGGAAAAGGTTAAAGCCTTGCAGACAACAAAATTAATATTACTGTTTTTTTTCTTCAAATTCTAGTCGAGATAATATGGAGTCAAAAGGAGAAAATGCTGATTATGAGCATTTTTTCCTTCTGCCTGAAAGTTTTCATTTAAGCCTTTTCTATAAGTGCATAAAAAGGTGTCACTGTTTGGGAAAGGATCAACTTGATGTCTAGGGTTAAACACAGCGCCACAACAAGGACAACAACGACAACATTCAGCACAGAAAACAGCCAACAAGTTACCCATTCATGTCACAATAAATACAAACACTCCTTAACCCATTACCAAACAACAAAATTTCAGGTTGGTCCAAATTCAAAGATGTTGCAGACGACAATTTTAAGAGAATGAAATTTACATTTTTGTTGGTTTTTTGGGTAGAAAACATTGTGGTAAATGAAGAAATTGCTTGTGACAAGCAATTTCTTCATTTTCCACAATGTTTTCCAAAGCCATTTTCTTGTGGGGATTCAAAAGGCGTCACTGCCTGGTAATGGGTTTAATCACATGAGACTGCCCTAAACCTTATCTATCTTTAACCCAAGGAATCATATGATACATTTTTCAATAATTCTGTTTAAACATATTTGACTGATTTGAAAACAGATTTCGTAGCAGGAAAGGCGGAAAAATGTCAGGAATTAGATGGATGTGGTATATCAATTAACAATCAACTGATAAAACAAGAAGTGTAGAAGGACGGCAAGGTGCAACTATCAAGTGCTGGATACTAGTAGTGAAAAATCTAAGTCCCAAAAAGGTTAAAATTTTACTAAATTAAATGTCAAAAGTGATGATCTGTGCCTAGAGGCTATTATATAATGGTCACAGAAACAAAGTTTAAAAGCAATAGCTTATAAATTTATCACAGCTATATGACTTGCATGTAAAAATTCAACCTAGAAATTCAAAAATTCCGAAAAGGGTAAAAATTCCATTAAAATCATTGTCCAAATAATGAATCTTTGTTTAGAGGCTGATAAAATGGTAATAGAAGCATGTGTACAGTTTCAGAGCAATAGCATTTGTAGAAATAGAGATACAGTTGCATGTAAAAACTTTAACAAAGCATTACGCCTATACCCACTTGACTGAAATGGCCCCCCACCTTTACTACTAATGGTTGGGCTAAAAGCGATTGACCATCAACCTAAATTTTAGTTGATCCTCTTTAACTTTTCATCAGCTGATTCTCAAAGGATCTACCTTACAGAGGGATTTAACTCAATTTGCATTATGTGAGAGCAAGACTGGATATGTCTTCAAATTCATTATATGCAGAAGAAAGGGGCAATTGAAACAAGGCCAGCACTACAAGACTCAGTGAAGAGGCTCAAAATATTGGATGGAAGATGTCCTTGCCACCGATTTGATTTATTGGGGTTTTACGCCGTTTTCAACTTCTAAGGTCATATCGCGGCGGCTGGAGCACCTGACCTTGGGTTCCTTGTATTTCTCGCACCAGTACAACCACAATATCCAAACCGAGCCTCCAGCTGCTCTCTCACACAGATGATTCACACCCATTGGTGAGAGACAAATGACTTTTGTCAAATGTCAGAATGGATACTGGCCGAGTCGGGGTTAGAACTCGAGACCCCTGGATTGACAGACTCCAACGTAACCGACTGAGCTATCCGGGCTCGGCTCCTTGCCACCGAAAGCTCCACCTAAGGGCCTAGTTGGTTTACCTGTGAAGAGGAAGGTCGATACTTCAGAGAAACAAGAGCCAAAGAAGTGTGTACAATAAGACAAATGCCACTATGAGAGAGGGATGACAGCCACCCACAAACAACAGACTAAAAGCCAGAATAAACAGGACTCCAACAAGATGGTTACCATGAGGCAGAAGAAGTCACTGACCACGCCTGACTCCATGGCATTAGGGCTGCAGCCACAGATTTCAAGATGCCCATGTCTACTGTCAACAACAGGTTGAGGACAGATTTTGTCAGTGAACAGGCCAGGCATACCAGTGTTCTTAAGTCCTGAAATTGACGAAAAGCTACTTTCCTTCCAGGGCTCTCCCCAGAATAATTTGAAGCCTTAGTGGCAAATATAAGTATTGGTAAACCTTGAAATGCATTGTGTTCATGCAAATAATTGTGAATAAAAACATAATGGGAAAAGAAGAAATTTGAGCAATTTCTTCTTTTCCCATAATGTTTTTATACATAGTTATTACATTTAATTTTATAAGAATACACTATTCATCACTTTGTGACATGAAGTGTCTACAAATCCCTCAATTTGGTAACTTTTTTGAAGAAATTAAGCTGTGGGGTACTTTTGAAGTTGTAGTGACATTACATTGATTTCCACGAAGCTGTAGTGGGGCCGATACAGCTTATTGGGCTGGGGAGAACATTGCCTTCATCCTGGAACAGTGAGATTATGACCTGCCTGTTGCCAGCGAAGATCTATCCAACATGAACAAGAGCCTCTTTACAGACTCCAACTTCAATGCATGCCGTTGAAGGGCCAACAAGTTTATAAAGAGACATAAACTGACGCTCAGACACAAGACCTTGATGTCAATGACTACCAGACGACCTAGGGACCAAGATAGATTCGTTCCAGATACTTCATCCAGAAACAACACCAAGAAGACATGTTCTACGACCAGCTTATTATCAAAATGGACAAGAAGCCTATGTATTTTGACAAAGCCCTGATCAAGACAATTGAGACAACAGGGCAAAGACAGTAAAAAAGAGAACTAAATCCAGTGACAAAAGACATTTGACATTAGTGTTAGCTTTTGGGGTCTCCTTGACATGTTATCGGTTGGTAGTTTTAGAATTTTGTAGTTTTGTGTTATAATACTCTAGATAATTTAATAATTATATGAATTTTTTTCTAAGATAAGAGAGTTTTTTCTAAATAGGTACCGGTAGTATATTTCTCGATGTTCTGAAGAAAACTTGGCGCTAAGACATACTTCCTGAGTAAAACTTGGCGCCGAAAGGGTTAAAAGATCCTTTGAATTAATTTATGCACTGGCATTTTCCAACATTCTGTATCAAACCCTTTTCAAATCAGTCAAATATTATCAGAATTATTGGAAAATATCCAAAATGTTGTCACATGATTCCCCACCATGTATTCGGTAACATCATATCACATGACAATCAAAGTATCCATATTGACTCCTTACCCAAACAGAAAAACTCAGACAGTTCCAATTTGAAAGCTGCTGCACTGCAGACAACAAAACTGATATTAACTATGATTGGATTTGCGTACAACACAGCACAGAAATATTGAGGCACAAGGGAAAAATGCTGGTCATCAGCAATTTTTCCTAACGCCTCAATCTTTTCAAAAGCTTCTAAGGCAGAATACCCGTAGTGTAGCCATTCTGATATTCATAAAACATCAGATTTTTTCGAGCGTCGTCGTTACAAATCCAAATTTTATTCGGGCCCGGTCGTAAACATTCAGCAGTTGAAAGGTCCTCCGTCGAATGTTTTCGACATCGCCCGAATAAATACGACATTGCGCGAATCTCATTAGGGGTATACTGCCTTAATAATAGGCATTTGGATAACTGTGAACCACAATGTTAGACCTACAATCAATTTTTGAGTCAACAATGCAATGTTTCGATTTATGTGACAGCCATACTTATCAAATTGCGTGACAACTCCATTGTCACCCAGCACAAGCCCATGTAGCACCAAAATGAACAGATTAACTGACTTCTGCTCTACACTTTTTATAAACTCTTTCCCAAACAAGACCTAATTTTGATGCCCTAGTGTAGAAAACTTTGGAAAAGATTGAGGTAAAAGAAGAAATTGCTGATAAACAGCAATTTTTCATATTCTCTCAATAATTTCTGCCTACAACAAACTCTTAACCCTTTACCAGGAGGCAAATTTGTAGACTTATCCAAATTTAATGATGATGCAGACGACAAATTCAAGAGAATAAAATTCTACATAATATGATCTTTCATGGAAGAAAACATTGTGGTAAATGAAGAAATTGCTTGTCGCAAGCAATTTCTTCATTTTCCACAATGTTTTCCAAAGCCATTATCTTATAGGGAGTTCAAAAGAGTCATTGTGTGGTAATGGGTTAATGTACTTATATGTTGCAAAAATTGTCTTTCACATCTAGGAGCAATCTTAAATTACACCACCTGGGAAGAGTTTAACACAACAACTCTCTTAAGTAAAGATGGACCACAGAAACGTACACACTTGGTCTTACACTTGCTGATTTCTCATTTTCCTTCACTGAACTCCGAACCAGTAAACACCTTTTCTCGACACTTCAGTAATTCATGCTAAAGAATGAGAATTGATTGTAGTGACTATTGATGGGTGTCTTTGGTGATGCGCACATATACATCATGTCTAAGTCGTCCGAATGTGAACTGTTCATGATCGGTTCTGATCGACTACGACCTATTTTTGGTAATGAACTCACTAAATTCTCCAACGATGACAAAATCTGAAAATGGTAAATGGTAAACATCATCAAAAATGATTTCCAAAGTTTTTGGAATGTTAACTTGTGATGTGTTAGTGAAATAGAAATGCCCTAAAAACATTATATTAAATTTTCCCAATAAACTTTCATGTCAGGCGCGGGCAGACATACAGACAATGAAAAACAACATGCTCCAATCTTTCAGCATGCAGGCATAATAATATTTAGACATGTAAATATTTAATGCCACCAACTGTATAGGGCAACACTTATTCAGTATTGCACAATGTATGTACAAAAGTTTTTCATGTAGCACTAATTCATTTGTTTTAATGAGACTTTAAAAAGTATATCAGTTATATTGTTGCAACTGGAGACCTTACCATGGATTCCTGTTGTTTCTCTAACTAGTACTGCCACAGCATCCTTTACAAGGCACCAGCTGCCTATCCCATTTTAGTTAACCCTTTCCCAAACAAGACCTGGTTTTGACGTCCCTAATTGAAAAGGCTTGGGAAAACATTGAAACAAAAGAAGAAACTGCTGATAACCAGCAGTTTCTCCTTTTGTCTCAATATTTTCTGTGCTGTTTTGTACACACATCCTATTCTTTTCAATGTCTGTTTTGTCGTCTGTGACAGCTTTCTAAAATTTTGTCGTTTGGGAAAGGGTTAAGGATTATCCTTCCAAAGTTGAGAATGTTTTTTGGTTGAACTTAAAAATTGTGAACTGTGTAACCGGTAACTATTTTGTAACATAACTTGATCTAACCCATTACCACACAGTGACTCCTTTTGACTCCTCAAAAGATAATGGCTTTGGAAAACATCGTGGAAAATGAAGAAATTGCTTGTGACAAGCAATTTCTTCATTTCCCACAATGTTTTCCATCCAAAAAGTCCTAAAAATTAGAAATTCCATTCACTTGAAATTGTTGTCTGCAGGATCTTTCAATTTGGACTGCCCTAAAATTTTGTCTTTTGGTAATGGGTTAATAATTTGAAGGTCACATGACTAAAATGAAGATCTTACCTGTGGAAAGAGTGGGCGTAAATCTCGATCAAATTTACAACATGTCTGCATTTCTCGTATCAAGGCTTTAGGACAATCGTTTCTAACTTTACTAACATCCGGTAATAAATAACCTTTACCAACCATAAATAATATCTGAAATAGATGAAATAAATCTTCAATCAATGTATTTTACATGTTTTAAAACCTAATTTTGCAGAACAAGGAAGTTTTAAAGATGACTGAGGACCTTTAGAAGTAGGACCTTTAGAATTTAGCAGTTCTTGGAAGGAAATTAAAAATTGTAATTCAAAGTTCAAAGGACAAAATGAAATCTCTTATCATAACAAAAGAGAATAATTTTAGAGAGATTGCATATGAAATAGATTCAATACTAAATTAATATTGATTAATCACTGACAATCAAAATACTGATTGATTAGTCAAAGATTCATTCAGTCTTGAGAAAGCATTGAAATAAAAGAAGAAAATGCAGACCATCAGCATTTTCTCCTCAGTGTTTTCTGTGCTATGTAATTTACAAATTTTCCCATCAGTAAAATCCATTTTGTCGTCTGCAAAAGCTTTCAAATGGAACTACCATGAAATATCTTTGTTTGGTAAAGGGTTAATCAGCATGGGTAGCAACTGGTCAATTGTTGTGAAGCTGCCTAACCTAATTAGCAGCATCATATCAGAATGGATTTGACACAATTAATTAATAACCTTATTTCATTTGGAAGCTCTGACTTACCTGATCTTTATTATTAATATGAGAATACGGTAACTGGCCCGTGACAAGCTCGTACAGTACAATACCAAATGCATACACATCTGATTGGAATGTATAAGGATTCTGCTCGTGCATTCGTATCACTTCAGGGGCCTACAAGCATGAAAATAAATGTTAATTTTTTTCTTTAGAAAACTCAAAGTCAAAAGTTGCTAAAAGACAGATTTTGGACTGTTTCAATTTGAAAAACATGGCAGACGACAATTTCAAGTTGATGAAATTTCAAAAATATTTCCATTTTTGGTTGGAAAACATTGTGGAAAATGAAGAAATTGCAAGCAATTTCTTCATTTTCCACAATGTTTTCCCATGCCATTTCTTGTTAGGGAGTCTAAAGGTGTCTCTGTGCAGTAATGGATTAAACAATACATCATAAGGAAAGTCAGAAAGTGTGTATTTTCCACTAAAATATTACTGACTAAGCAAGGCGGCTAAGCTGTCAAACTCAGATTTGAGTCATTTGATATTGTTATCGACACTTTAGATCAACACTTTAGATGCAGTAACTGCATTAGAATAGTCTTGACTACCCCAAATTCGTCAGTCCATCAGACATGTCTGACAATTTTTCAGTCGGACTGACATTTTTCAGCTCTCTGTCAGTCAGACTGTATGACAGTCCTGCAGGTGTCATTTCACTCATTTTAGGCCAAACCAACAACAAATTGATTGTTTGTAAATGATTTCTTCTTATATCAAAGATTTCTTAGTAATTCATTGTTAATTTACTATTTCTGGCAACATTTATTTTTGTTTTAATTGATTTGGTCCTTCGGTCTGACAGATTCTTTTTCGGACTGACAAATTTTCATACCTTGTCAGACCGAATGTCTGACACTTTTTCTCAACTTTCAGGAAGTCTGGAATACGCTGTATTATACTCACCATCCATAAAATTGAGCCTGTAGGTTGCTGGAATTGGTGAGAGCCACTCCACCGCGCTTTCACCGTAGCTAGACCAAAATCACCGATTTTTACCGTTAAATCTTCCGTTAAAAATATATCTACACGCATGGTTAAGGAATATTTATGAAAACTTTTTTTGCATGACAGAATAAACACTTAAATATTCAAAACCATTGTGTTTTTGATTTTTTCCTGATACAGTCGACACTCGTTATGTCAACATCGGATAAGTCGAATTCTCGCTTAAGTCGAAGTTCAAATCTGGTCACATCCTCATCAATGGACATATTTTTTTCCAAATAAAATGATTTCGAACTGAATATAGCTATTGAAATATAGTAGGAAAAGGATAGAAATTGCTCGAAACGAGCAATTTCTTTCCTTTTCCTACTATATTTCAATAATAATCATACTTGATTAGTTTCAAAAACGGTCAAATATCAACTTTATCGAAGCCAAACAAAATTGGATGAGTCAAACTCCAAATATGTCGAGGTATTTTGACGGTCCCTCCGACTTCCACACAACGAGTGTCGACTGTATAAATATTTTGCAATTGCTCCAGCTATTGATCTAACACAATACAACAATTTAATTTCATTGAGATGGATAGCTTATGGGAACTTTTTGGTACAGAAGAGAATAGGCTGCATGTAACAAGCAATTAATCATTTTCCTATAAAACTTCGACTTTTGATAATTCAAATTAATCAGCTCAAGAAATATCTTAGTTTGTCTCAATACTTTTGTAGTTCATAATCAAAAGGAAGATATATCTAAACCCTCAAAATGATAATAGAAGTGCCCACTCTATAAAAGGATACTATTAGACTTGAGATCTCTGTGTATAATAGATTTCGCATGGAGGTAACTGAAAAAAGATAAACATCGAGTAAAATTTCAAAGCATAAACAAAATTCACACATTTGTATTAGTCTTTTCACTAAGTGAGTGAAATATAACAATCAAATCAATTCATTCATTTAAAGAAAAACTTACTCCCACAGCAAAGTGTTTTTACCAAGAAAATGATAAGTGAAATGAATGCATGAATGAAACAGATCAAACTCAAGTTATTACTAAATGTTTTCATATCTCACAACAAGGGGGCGGTATTATGATCATCAATGATCATACAACAAATTCAACATTATGATTTCCTGTCAGACTTGGTTGTATGGTCATTGTCAATACAGACCTAAGCTCTTGTCCAACAAGAGCTGTCCGAAGACAGCGCGCTCGACTTTCTAAGTTGCTTAGTATAAAGGGGGCATAACTCCAAATATAGTGGAGCCAGGGTCATGGGCCCAGGTAGTAAGGTAGAGGGTGTGATGGTGAATAAGTATTCCAAGTTTGGGTTGAATCCCTTTGACAGTATGGAAGTTATTAATCAGGGCTTTTTTTAAGATTGGGGGAAGACACAGGACGCTGGTAGAAAGGGGAAAAATCACATGCGGTATCCTAGTTTTGGGGAAAATTGTATCAGTGACTGGGAAAGGCCTGCGCCATGCGCCATAGTCACATTGAAATTCCAAATGTCACATTGTTTTAGCTAATGAGTGGGCCCTTGTCCCATTGAATTTTGCTGTATATGAGAATGGAGCAATTTAAGCTTATAATTGTCACATCAATTTTCAAAATGTCACATTGATTTTGTGAGTGGAAGCGACATTGTCCCATTGAAGAAATGTATTTCCCAATCACTGTTGTATAATGCAGAAAAAGTACATTTTATAAGCTAAACCCCACTTAAACCCACTACTGTAGACTTGAGAATAAGCAGGGCTAGTTTGTAAAGCTGCAATAATTGTGGAAAAACTTTCCTTGTTATTTTATTTGGGTTTTTAGTTTGTTTTTTGAAAATATATCATGGGGAAAATTTACTTTTTGGGGAAAAAATTGCATTATTTCTGGAGGGGAAGACGCTGGAAACCAGTGTCACTTTCTTAAGGGGAAAAACCCATGTTAATGTTTGAAAAAACTTTAACCTTAGTTGCAACGCCGACGCCAACGCCGACGCCAACACCAACGCCAACGCTCACGCTCGGGTGACAGTATAAGCTCTCATTTTCTTCGAAAAGTCAAGCTAAAAACAGGTTGAAACATTTTGACTTCTTGCTATGAGATTAGAAGAATTTATTTACTCCATGCTCAGTGTTGTTTGTTTGCCACTGTCTATATCTTTAAAGGATTTCAAACTTCAAAATTGGGTTTTAGGACAAGCAATTGTATAACAATGCTAATGAAACAGTGAAGGAAAGAGAAAAAGATGAGTGTGTACTTACTCCATGCCCTGTGCTGTTTGTCTGCTAATATCTAATAAGGCCAACATTTCAAACTTGACTTCATCCACATGTAGATGTTTATATAAACTAGAGCCCTCACACCACTGAGTTATGATGGAGAGTTGAGGTTTGGAAGTACAGCCCATAAATAATAATATATTTACATGCCGAGTTTTCCTGAAATTACAATACAGAGCTCCAGATAAGAGGGAGTGATGACTTTTCAAACTGTAATAATTCTCTTATTGTTCATCAAACTCTATGTTGTGGGTACTCATTTGTATCGTCTTGTCGAGACAATTCAAATGAGTACCCACAACATAGAGTTTGGAATTGAAATAATGAAGTTATAATGTCTTCACCCCCAGTTATCTGTAGCCCTGAAAATAAATACATGTAGCTAAAAAATCATAACCTATTCCCAAACAACAAAACTTTCAGCTGGTCCCAAAGGAAAGAAGTTGTCAACTTGCCGGCGACATTTTCAATTAGAAGAAATTTTAAGACGTTTGAGGTAGAAAACATAGTGGAAAATTAAACGATTCTTCATTTACTACGATGTTATCCAGAGGCTTTACCTTGTGGGGCAGGGTGTCAAATAGAATCAATATGCGAAACATGGCAGTGGGTCAACTTTGTTTAGAACATATTCTAAACTATAAATTCTTAACTAGAATATCACTGAAAGTGATCATACCCCCCAAAAGCGCAGTTTTTGTGCATTTCGAGAAGTTGATTTCATTTGAACTGGGAGCTGTTCAATTGGGAAATAGAGCTAACAAAAAATCAACAGACCAAACAACACATGTAAATAATACCAATTTTCAACAAAAGGACATAGCTCATTTAACAATCCCCAAGCCCTGCCCTGCCATGCTGATATTTTTCAATAAACCAAAAATTCACAACCATGTAATGAAAACAGTCAATCAAGGTACATGTACATTCCTGTAAGATTTGGTTCAAATTTACCGTATAATTGCTTTTTTAAACAAGAGCCGTCATAGACGGATTATGCTCCCCGAATAAGTGTTTGTCACAAAATAAAAATCATGATACATAAAGCCCCCTTTTCCCATGACAGATTTTTTGTACACACATTATTTATATAATATGGTATAGAACATCTCATTTATCACAAAAGTACAAAATTTCATCAAATTCTACCCATTGGATGATGAGAAATTGGAGAAAATCTAATTCATACATTAAGGCCCCTTTTTCCATGACACAGCCTCAAATCAACAAACGGAAGAAAAGGTCCCTAGGGATTATCCCTGGAAGTTCACATGTCAAGTTTCGTTGAATTTGGTTCAAGGGTTGCTGAGAAATGGCTGTGGACAGACGGACGGACAAATTATCATACATTAAGCCCCCTTTTCCCATGACAGATTTTTTGTACACACATTATTTATAGAATATGGTCTAGAACATCCCATTTATCACAAAAGTACAAAATTTCATTAAATTCTGCCCATTGGATGATGAGAAATTGGAGAAAATCTAATTTTTATATTAAGGCCCCTTTTTCCATGACGCAGCCTCAAATCAACAAACGGAGAAAAAGGTCCCTAGGGATTATCCCTGGGAGTTCACATGTGAAGTTTGGTTGAATTTGGTCCAAGGGTTGCTGAGATATGGCTGTGGACGGACGGACGGACGGACACACGGACGGACGGACACACGGACGGACGGACAGCATGGCGACTATATGCTCCCCCGAAATTTTTTCGGGGAGCATAAAAATTTTCTCATGATTTCGTTAAGTCTGATAAGCCCTGCCCTGCCATTACCACATTTTTTGCAAATCAAAAATTCACGAACAAATTTTGAAATAGGTGACCAAATGAACATTCCTGCTAGTTTTGGTAACAAAACACCGAATCAAAAATTCACGATCAAGTTTTGAAAAGAGTTATCCAAGGAACATTCCTGCCAAGTTTGGTAAGAATTGGCTCAGTGGTTAAGGAGAAGTTTTTTGAAGAATTATCTGACAATTTCTCGAAGTCGGATTAGCCCCGCCCTGCCGCACCCACATTTTTTGAGGAATCAAAAATTCATGAACATACGTTGAATGCAATCACTCAAGGGACATTAGTGCCAACTTTAGTTCAAAATGGTCCAATAATTGATTTTTAAAGAATTTTCACATGATTTCTCTAAGTCCAATAAGCCATGCCCTGCCACGCCCACAATTTTTGACAAATAATAAATTCACGATCAAGTTTTGAAAAGGGTCACCAAAGGAACATTCCTGCCAAGTTTAGTAAGAATTGGCCCAGTGGTTAAGGAGGAGAAGATTTTTGAAGAATTATCGAACGATTTCTCGAAGTCGGATAAGCTCCGCCCTGCCATGCCCACATTTTTTGGCGAATGAAAATATCATGAACATACATTGAATACAATCACTCAAGGGTCATTCCTGTCAAGTTTGGTTCAAATTTGCCTAATAATTGATTTTTTAAGATTTTTCACATGATTTCTCTAAGTCCGATAAGCCCCGCCCTGCCACGCCCAAAATTTTTGACGAATCAAAATTTCACGAACAAGTTTTGAAAAGGGTCACCCAAGGAACATTCCTGCCAAGTTTGAAAAGTCCGATAAGCCCCGCCCTGCCACGCCCACAATTTTTGACAAATCAAAAATTCACGAACAAGTTTTGAAAAGGGATACTAAAGGAACATTCCTGCCAAGTTTAGTAAGAATTGGCCCAGTGGTTAAGGAGGAGAAGATTTTAGAAGAATTATCTAACAATTTCTCGAAGTCGGATAAGCATCGCCCTGCCACGCCCACATTTTTGGCAAATAAAAATATCATGAGGATACATTGAATACAAGCACTCAAGGGTCATTCCTGTCCAGTTTGGTTCAAATTGGCTTAATAATTGATTTTTAAAGATTTTTCACATAATTTCTCTGAGTCCAATACGCCCCGCCCTGCCACGCCCACAATTTTTGACAAATCAAAAATTCACGAACAAATTTTGAAAAGGGTCACCCAAGGAACGTTCCTGCCAAGTTTAGTAAGAATTGGCCCAGTGGTTAAGGAGGAGAAGATTTTTGAAGAATTATCGAACGATTTCTCGAAGTCGGATAAGCCCCGCCCTGCCACGCCCATATTTTTTGACGAATGAAAAAATCATAAGCACACATTGAATACAATCACTCAAGAGTCATTCCTGCCAAGTTTGGTTCAGATTGGCCTGAACATTGATTTTTTAAGATTTTTCACATGATTTCTTTAAGTCCGATAAGCCCCGCCCTGCCACACCCACAATTTTTGACAAATAATAAATTCACGAACAAGTTTTGAAAAGGGATACTAAAGGAACATTCCTGCCAAGTTTAGTAAGAATTGGCCCAGTGGTTAAGGAGGAGAAGATTTTTGAAGAATTATCTAACAATTTCTCGAAGTTGGATAAGCCCCGCCCTGCCACGCCCACATTTTTGGCAAATAACAAGAGCCGTCAGAGACGAACAATGCTCCCCGAATAAGGCATTGTCACAATAAATGTATGCTGTGCAGAGCTAATATAAAGCTAACAAATGTTAAGCCCCCTTTTTCCATGACATATTTTTTATACGCAAATTTCAAATAGTTCATTGTCAAGGGCATCTGATTTGCTACTTAAATATGAAATTTCATCAAATTCTGACCATCAGACTAGGAAAAATTAGAGAAAAACTGTATTTTACCTTAAGTCCCCTTTTCCCATGACGAGGCTTCAAATCCAAAAACTGGAAAAAGTACATCGGCATTATGTCATAGGGAGTTCACATGATAAGTTTCATTTGATTTGGCCCAAGGGTTATGGAGAAATCACTTCGGACGGACGGAATGACGGACGGACAGGACGGACGGACGGACGGACAGACAAAGCGGCGACTATATGCTCTCCCTTCGGGGAGCATAAAAATATCAAGAGCATACATTGAATACAAGCACTCAAGGGTCATTCCTGTCCAGTTTGGTTCAAATTGATCTAATAATTGATTTTTAAAGATTTTTCACATGATTTCTCTAAGTCTGATAAGCCCCGCCCTGCCACGCCCACAATTTTTGACAAATCAAAAATTCACGAACAAATTTTGAAAAGGGTCACCCAAGGAACATTCCTGCCAAGTTTGGTAAGAATTGGCCCAGTGGTTAGGGAGGAGAAGATTTTTGAAGAATTATCTAACAATTTCTCGAAGTCAGATAAGCCCCGCCCTGCCACGCCCATATTTTTTGACGAATGAAAAAATCATGAGCATACATTGAATACAATCACTCAAGGGTCATTCCTGCCAAGTTTGGTTCAAATTGGCTTAATAATTGATTTTTAAAGATTTTTCACATGATTTCTCTAAGTCCGATAAGCCCCGCCCTGCCACGCCCAAAATTTTTGACGAATCAAAATTTCACGAACAAGTTTTGAAAAGGGTCACCCAAGGAACATTCCTGCCAAGTTTGAAAAGAATCCGACCAATGGTTGAGGAGGAGAAGATTTTTGAAGAAAAACCAACAGACGGACCAACAGACCAACAGACAAGCTGACTCCTATATACCCCCAAAATTGAATTTGGGGGGTATAATAATGTCATGAGACGCAATGCTTTTTGTCACTTCTACGTACACAAAATAGTTCTGATATTACAAAAATCTTTGTATAATCTTGAGTGTCTTTTACTGAGATTCAAGAAATTCAAGCGATTTCCATTTTGTTTCATGCTTTGTGTCCACAAACTTTTGGATCAGCCCTTGTTACATGCATTTCCATAGGCTTTATCAGGCCTCAAAGTCATAGAATATTTTTGATCATATACATGTATATCTCACCTTAAAACTGCGACTTCATTTTTAAAGGCCTGTAACTGTGCTGGTGTGGGGTTTGTTACGTTGAGCCGTTTGACTGCCACAGCCCCGTGCCAGTGACCCCTGAACACAGTCCCAAATGACCCCGACCCTATCCGGTGACCTAAAATAATCTCTTCAAATGGAATTTCCCAATCTTCATTGGAGTCTCGCCAATTACCCTGTAAATAGAAAAGTTCAAAACTCGTTAACCACACCTTGGCCTTACTTAGACATTGCTCTAAAATAGCAAAATAGCTACCAGAAAATTGAATTTGCTACCTTTGGAAACTAGACATAGGAAAATGTTGCTCTCTGGATAATTTTCAAACTTAGGTTGTTTAGACAAATTTTTGTTTCCATATAGGCATTGACATTTCGCAAAGAGGCAGGTACTTGCTGTCAAGCAAAAGTTTATTTCTAACACTAAATAATGGAAAAGTTGTATAGTCCAACTTTCATTTCCAGGGGTTAAGTGCAACAAAGTAAAAGGTATATAATGAATCTAATGCACTGGCCAATCAATTTGCTTTTATCATTCATTGTCATTGCCAATGTTTCATATATCATAATTATACTGAATATTCTTTATCTTCTTCTTCTTCGCCCATTATCAGATGGCAAAACTGGTCCAATTTGGCAACACACATTATACATCCATCCTCACTAAAAATCTATTTTAACCCTTTCCCAAATGACTAAATTTCAGAGTGATCCACTTCAAAAACTTTTAATGATAGGATTTGTGTAAAATATGGCACACAAAATATTGAGACAAAAGAAGAAACTGCTGGTTATCAGCAGTTCCTTCTTTTGTTTCAATATTTTCCCAAGCCTTTTCAGTAAGGGACATCAAAATCAGTTCTTGTTTGGGAAACGGTTAACAGAAACAAAGTTGACCTACCGTCCGTCTGCCCGGATCTGTTTCTACTGATCGTGCTCGTGGACGTTTACCGGGCGTAGTTGGTGATTGGTTCAGGGTGTCTGTAGGACTACCATTTGGACTGGTACTAGACGTTCTTCCAGGTAAGTTTAATGTATTACTATTCTGACCTGTATGAACATTAGAAAACAATGCTAAATATTGTCTTTACTCATTCTATATTTCTTCAAACTAAGTTAATATATTCATTTGGCTGTGTAAATATTTTGTTTTCATGGATATTTTTTGTAATCATTACCTTCTATCATCAAGAAACAGGATCCAAAATGAGTAAGTTTGAAAAATATCACACATATGTACCCACTGACTATTAGGTGTCATAATTTTAACTTGGCCCTTTCCCAAAGACCTGGAAAATATTAGAGCAAAAGAAAAATTTGCTCATAATCTGTAAATTTCTTCTTTTGTCTCAATGTTTTCTGTGGCCTTTTGTTTATAAATCCAATATGACGAAGCATTTACTTTGTTTTCAGAAGCAGCTGTCAAAATGGAACAATCTGAATTCTTGCTGTCTGGGAATGTGTTAAAAGTCCCACATTCTATTATATGCACAGATTTATAAACATGTTTGTCGCTAATCTTGGCAGTTGACAAAGCATTCAAAACACAGACGGACATCGCAACTTTATAATTTGATCACTTATGCATAACATTTTAAAATTCAAAGGTGATGCAGCCAAAAAGATTTAACCTAGTACATGTATATGTTATATATAACAGGACATTTGAATATAATCATGAATGGCATAGAAAAAGAGAAGATCCTGCCAATCAACATTTCCTTCATTTCAAACAACATTTAAACAGGCTTTCTCTGATTATAGCCACTCCAAAACAAGCAACTGCTTAGGAAAAGGATGAATTTCCAAAATGAGCTCATATCTTTTATCAAAGTTCAGCTGAAATTCATGCAAACATGAACAATTGGGGAGGGAAGAATTCTATCATTCCACAAGCGTAATTCTATTTACTTTAAAGAAATACTCTGCAAAATGCTAAAATTTTTTTCATTTTAAATATTTGAAACAAAAAGCCTACGCTACTTTGCCGGCATAAGATATAGTAATGATAAGCACACTCAGTCTTGATTCTTTTCTTAACCCTTTTCTGAATGACAAATTTTTAGGTGTTCCAATTCAAAAGGTGCTGAAGACTGCAAAATGGATGTCGATAATGATGAAATTTATGTATGATATAGCATAGAAAACATTAAGACAAAAGGAGAAACTGCTGGTCATCAGCAGTTTCTTCTTTTGTTTCAATGTTTTCCCAAGCCTTTACTATTATGGAGGTCAAAACCAGGTCTTGTTTGGGAAAGGGTTAAAGAAATGAACCTTCGGTTGAAAGCTTTCTTTTTTTTTTTTCTAATCTATTTTCATATCATGTTTTGCATGAAACCTTTAATTCTGAAGTAAATTTCTTTAGCATGCATAAGAACATTTTTCCTGATTGTATCCATCTTTCTATAGTTTTGAAAAATATTCAGGATTTTACATGATAAAGTTCACAAATGAAAGGCTAAAATCCCTTTCTTTATGTCAATACCAGTATTATCTGTTAATTCTATGTAAATCTTAAAGTGTCTTATATTGGTGACATGATTGTTTGTTCCTTTATATCCTAAATTTGGTTGCTTTCAACAATTTTCCTGTCATATCTCAACTGAGTTCCATTAATCCATAATTATATGCTTTCCTGTTGTATCAAAAGCACTAGGCTTGGACTCCAATATGTATTGCCAAAGGTGATACAAATGTATATATTGAGCCATGATTCTTATTACATTTGTTTTGCATATGACATAATTTTAATGAATATCCAGAAAGCTAAATTTTAGGGAATACCACTGTACATTCTTAAATATCTACACTGCTTATCTATATATATATATATCTCTTGACTGAAATTTCAACACACAAAGTATCTGTAAGAAAAATGTTAGTAGCTCAAATCATTCCTGAAGAGCAAAAAAACAACAAAAGAATGGGGCGGGGTATAAAACTGTTTGTTATTTGAACACACATCTTGGTTGGTACCTTTCTGTGATGTGGGATAAGGATTAAGTTTGGCACAGCTATCACTAGCATGGCGCTTGTTCTTGTACATGGGGTACCGAGATGGGCTCGCCACTGACAACACAACAATTATCGTGTGAAAACAAAACAAATTGAGCCGGGATCTGGAAAAACGTCCCTTATAGCATTTTTAAAAATTGACTTTGAAGATCAGCCTGTTGTCAAACGCAGTCCAATATGCATCCATGTTGCTCTCTTTAGGTTACTAAAGGTTACGAAGAAGCTATTAGAGAACAATGTGGATCCTGATCAGACTGTGCGTATGCACAGGCTGATCTGGATCTATGTTGGGCTGAAAAGCCTTAAAGGATGTTTTTCCAGATCCTGGCTCAATTGTATTTCTTATTCGGGCACTTGCAGATCAATTTAAATAGCAGTCCCAAAAATATATTGATTGATTTATGATTTTTGATAGCCTAACTTCAATCACCCTGTGAGAGTTCCCATTTTATATATTTGTTAAGAGATATTCAACAATGCCATCAAATAACTTGACCTTTTATTTCACACATTTCAAACAAATGAGCATTGGCCAAGATTTATTTAACTTTTTTCTTGATCAAGTCAATTGCTTTTTGCATTACATTAAGATGTATCTGATTGGGAAAATAAAATATTTCAAATTGTGAGCACAATTCATTTGACTATATCATCATTTGCATTTGTTTATGTAAAGAATCAATTAGCTTTGAACAAAGCACTAAGATAAATCATTGTTTCCAAAGCTTATTCTATTAAGGACATCAAGGACACCTGGCCTCTGTTTCTCGAAAATACTTAAATACGTTCTCATGCTCAAATCTGAGCACCGTGCTCAAATCGCACAAAATCCATGTGAACTTCAATCGAATACCCTTCAATGTTGGAGAGTATTCCTTTGAAGTTGAGCATGTTCTCATGAGTATGTACTGAAGTTTTTTTTTAGAAATCGGGGCCAGGTCTTGTTTATGAATGGGTTAAGATAGATTTGATGATAGAATTATTGTACCCACCTTGTTGACTTGTAGTAGCATCGTATGTTTGTTGTAAATGTTGTAACACATCCTACAGAAAAACACAAAATACTCATATAAAACTTACATAAAATTATAAGGTATTCAATCCATCATTTGAGACCAAACATTTTGTGCAATTTTGTTTTCCAGTACAACAGAAATATACATGGGTATCCAGATAACAAAAATCTGGATAACCTTGCCAATCTCTTTTGACATGAATGATGCAGAAGTTACAATAAGTGTTTGGCATCTAATGATGGGTGGAACACTTTAACTCTTTCCCAAACGACAACATTTTAGGGTGGTCAAATTCAAAAGCTCCCACAAAAGACAAAATGGATGTCATTAAAGATAGGATTTGTGTAAAATATGGCAATGAAAATATTTAGACAAAAGGAGAAACTGCTGGTTATCAGCAGTTTCTTCTTTTGCCTCAATGTTTCCCTAAGCCTTTTCTATTAGGGACGTCAAAACCAGGTCTTGTTTGGGAAAGAGTTAAGTACTAAGATCCTTTCCTAAGTAACACCTGGCTTGGACTTCCCTACACAATAAAGCATTTTGCAAACATCAAACAACATGAAAGCATCATTTCCTTCCCTTTTCCTTTACTATTTTCAGCCTTTTTACAAGGATTTTCCTGATTTAAGACTCATTTTTCTCTTTCATTCTCCTCAAAGCCTTTTAACTCTCAGAAATACTTGGAATCTTGTCTGGGAAAGTTACAACTATCATCAGAGCTACAGGAATTAGATTTTTAGATTTTTGCTTTTTTCAAATTCTTTGTCCTGGAGTGGATGACCACTTGGATCATATTAATAATGGTGGGAAAAGGTGACGATACTGAACATCCACCTCTTTTTCCCCAATGTTTCCTGTGGCATAGTTCCTTAGGGACATCAAAACCTGACCCTGTTTGGGAAACTGATAACTGGTTTCAAATGCCATTTGAATCTCAATTCATATTTTTGTAGTTTTGCAAGTGCTGTCAGAAAATCAAGTGTTTTGCATGAAATTTACTAGAGAGATTGTTCTATAAAGAGAATCAGTAAGATTGAAATTATATATTCCTGAAAATCATTTAGAGAAACTTTCATCAAGCACCATATGCATATTTGAATAACAGATTGATAGGCCAACATCAGTATACAGGTTACCAAAAGTACATTATCTAAATTGTTTATCATAAACAGAAAAGTTCTTGAAATATTTCCTTATTTCTAAAACTTACAAGAGCACTATCAAACTTATCCAAATCATCAATCTTTTTTTTTTATTTTCCTAGATACAAAATGTTTCAAATTATCAAATCTACAAATATCTAAATACCAGCACTGATATTTCTTTAAGAAACTGCAAATTATTTTTATCCATTCATTACTTTGAACCAGCATTGTTATTACTTTGGTGAACAATATTAAACATTGCAAAATCATACTTTTTATCACTATTAATTGCTGGCCTATCAATTATGGCATAAATGAATGCATAAAAAGATTGATAAAATCATAATTCTGTCATTAAACTCATTAACCCTTTCCCAAACGGCAAAAAATTAGACTGGTCAATTTCAAAGCTCCTGCAGACTACATTGTTTGATGTTGATAATGATAAGATTTGTGCATAATATAGCCCAGAAAATATTGAGGCAAAAGGAGAAAATGCTGGTTTCAGCATTTTCTTCTTTTGTTTCAATGTTTTCCCAAGCCTTTTCTATTAGGGACGTCAAAACCAGGTCTTGTTTGGGAAAGGGTTAAGCATATATTCATTAAGGTATAAGGTCACATTCACTACATGAGGCATTAAGAAGACAAAAGATTCACAATATTCATAGAAATATAAAGACAGACAGAAATGCATATAAAGTTATAGATTACAAAAGGCTTGATTCAGGCATAAACTATCAAGACAGATGAATAAGGAAATGGATACAAAGACAAAGCCACAACTACAAGCAGAACAAGGTTACAAAGGTTAAAACAGTGCTAATGATCATGCAACAACATTTTGTACAGAAAGTGATGTGATGAAAGAAAATTCATTGATTAGTTAAGAAATAATCATTAGAATATAGAAAGTATTGACAGAGTAAGTAAAAGCTGGTTGTCTGCATTTTCTTCTGTTCTTGAAACACATAGTTTCTCATAAGTATCTTGTTTGTGGACATAAAAACAAAGGCTTGTTTGAGAAAACTTAACGCTGTATTGCCAATGCAGATCAGATCAACTGGATCAACTTTATCAGATGTTTCCTGACCAAACAAATTTGACTCCTCATCTCTAATTCTGGTAGGAATTCCTAGGAATGCAGGTCAAGCTCAGTCAACCCAAACAGTCCCAATCATCAATGCAGAACGAGCTCAATCTGTATTTGATGGAGTTGACCTGCTCTGCAGTGGGAACACAGCATTAACCCATTACCACAAAATGACTCTTTTTGACTCCCCACAAGATAATGACTTTTGAAAACATTGTGGAAAATGAAGAAATTGCTTGTGACAAGCAGTTTCTTTAATTTCCACAATATCTTTTTTTACCCAAGATCTGAAATATTAAAATTTTGTTTTTGTTAGAAATTGTTTTCTGCATATCTTTGAATTTAGAACAGTCTAAAATTTTGCCATTTGGTAATGGGTTAAGGTTCCAAAAACAAGCAATAGCTTCAGTACCTGTCAAGAGATTTTCATGTAAAACCTTAACCAATTTATAATGCTGACAGCCAGGTGACTAAAATGACAGCTCTAGACTATTCTTTGAATGGCTAAGATAAGATGAAACATTGATTTCCTGCAGTTTGATACGGATTCCTTATACTCTTTGGCAGTGACAACAGGTAACAAAGATATCATTACAGAACATCGACTTTGGTTTTATTTGCCATTAGCTCCCTTTTTCCAAATCAAAGCTCATTTTATTTAGTATTAATTTTCTATTCTAACATAAACAAAAGAATACAAATGAAAATGCATCATTACCATTAGATTCATAGATAGATTACACTAAAAGTGCTTTAACATGCCCCTGTACCAATCCATGCTAGAGATGATTGTTAAAACAGTGTCAAAGAAAGGAAAAAGGTAAAAAACAAGCAAATTTTATTCAATCATAATTCCTGCCCTCTAATTCATAGATATTATTAGATATCTGAAACACATGTGCTTATTTAACCCATTCCCAAATGACAAAATGTAGGACTACTGTAAACCAGGATAAGTTCGCGTCAAGAAATGTTCGCGTTTTCATGCACTCAGGCTTGTTCGCGGCGTTTTAAGTTTGCGGATCAATGCTGTCCGCGAATCGCGCGAAACAAAACACGCTATGGGGGAATTGAAAAATAAATATGTTGAATAATATGGGGAATCGGATATTCAGATAACTAAATATTGAATTATGACGTATTTACGATATTTTAGTCGCCATTGACAGTTTGGTCGAAGTAAGTTTCAATCTATCCATTGTTTTATTTCACACTTTATAGTATACTGGATTACAGTTTGTAACACAATGCATTGAATTTGAGCGTTGCACTAACTTCACACCTATTTACCTATAGCGTCGAGAAGCGATAATAATTTTATACAATATCATCGAAGGATGATTCAAACCTCGTAGCTGTGGCTAATTTCAAACTACAGTTACGAGAATTTAAACGTCAATCGACGTTTGCTATCATACTCGGCATTCGAATGCTAAACGACCCCTTTTCTCAATTTCAGGTAGGTATATATCTAGTTGAATAAGTTAGTTTATCTTTCAATGTCATGTTTTTCAATATGTCACAATATCTATGTATTTTTGGATAAAAACAAAAGCAGTCTGAAATAAAGAAAACTTTTCACTGTTATGAAAAAGCTAATTCCTTTGTTTACATAGTAACAAATATGTCTAGTGTAAATAAAACATCTCCCCATAGGTTTTCCCGAAACAAAAACTATCAAAGCGATTAAAGTTCGCGTTTGTATTGAAAGTAGCCTATTCGCGGCCTTTTAAGTTCGCGGATCACACCCACCCGCGAAAGACGCTAACTTAAAAAGCGCGAAATAATTTCCTGGTTTACAGTATTCCAATCTGAAAGGTGTTGCAGACGACAATTTCAAGTGAATGTAATTTTGAATTTTTTGGTCTTTTTACTCAGAAAACCTTGTGGGAAATGAAGAAATTGCTTGCCACAAGCAATTCCTTCATTTTCCACAATGTTTTCCAAAGCCATCATCTTGTAGGGAGTCAAAAAGTGTCACTGTGTGGTAATGGGTTAATGTATGTGTAAAGTTTTCACTAGGTTGAAACATGTACACAATTTGTACCTAGGTTCCCATTTCACTATTTCCGGCAGGTACCAGTACAAATCGGCAATTCTCTGCTTTATGATTTTCGTTAGCTTAATCACATTGTAGATTAGAATGAGCAATCAACCATTAAGAACATGAAGACAAGTTGACACTATCAAAGAGTTGACTTTGTCAACTCGCCTGCATGTTCCTAGTGATAGTTGGACAAGTAGGTCTCGTGGCTATTAGATGTCTATATATCTAAACAAGTTGAAGGTGAAAACTGATAACAAGGGAACATGTAACAAACTTTTACCAGGGTACTGCCAATTTTGTATCCTACCAGTGGGTACTCATGGACCCTTTACCAAACAATGTCTGGTTTGATGTTTCCCCATAACAATTAGTTTTAGAAACATTGAGAGGAAAGAAGACAATGCTGCAGAAAATGCTATAAAGCAGAAAGTGCTACCAGCATTTTCTTTTCCCTCCATGTTTTCAAAGCTAAACATATTTTGCTTTGGTAACATTTATTTCGGCATCTTAACACATTTGAATCTGAAATTGCATCATTTGGGAAAGGTAAATAGACTATGTATTCAGTAATTTATGTCTAGGAAAATGGTTCTGTGTCTTTTGTGTTCCAACTATACAGAAGTGCAGCTCAGGTGCGACTCTAGGTTAACATCTGGATTTTCATATACAGACAACTTCAATACTATACTCTGTACTTCCTAAAATAATTCACTATTTCTACATACCGGTACATGGCTTTTTTTCTTAATCTATTTTACAAAGACAAATAACTGTATTTTCAAAGACTGCACATAAAATTATTGCTGCGATATATTTCCATAAAGAAAAGAATTTACAAACTTGACAGTTTTACATCAAAGTCTCTAAAATAAATTCATAAATGTAGATCTATGTGACTGTTAGAGTACAAGCAAGACAAATTAAATGACCAAAATTTTTTCTATTATATGATGAGGTACTCAATTTCAGAAAAAAAGATGTTTTCTAATATACAATTTGTGAAATATTATTAAACACCTAAGAATGAAACAAAGCCTGAAATGACAGTTTGAAAATATGCACAACAAAATGCTATGAAATCATACAATAATCAAACAAAAAAGAAACATACAAAAGTAAGAGGAATTTATTTCAATTAATGGCCAGTTACGTAGAGTGATTTATGGGTTAACCCTTTACCAAACAGCAAAATTTAAGACTGATTCAGATCGAAAGCTGATGAAGGTAACAAAATGAACACCAAAAAAACAAAATTTGTGGACAATTTAGCCGAGAAAATATTGAGGCAAAAGGAGAAAGTGCTGATTATCAGCACTTTCTTCTTTTGCCTCAATGTTTTCCCAAGCCTATTCTCCTAGGGACGTCAAAACCAGGTCTTGTTTGGGAAAGGGTTAAGCTATCATCCATCTCTGGTTTTGATGTCCTCTAAAAGATACTTTTTGTAAACACATTTGAAGCAAAAGACTTGAAAGCCTGCAATGGTTTAATATACATACTCAAATTCCATTTCATTAATAATTACATGTAATTTTGTAATTAGCAGCAGCCATCAAATTGGGGCAATGTAAATTAATATCATTTTGGAAAAGGTTGAACCAAACTTTAATTTTCTATCACCGTATGCAACCAGCCAGTAGAGTATGAAGTGTATTGAGCAGAGACGGTTGTACAGAGTATGTATCAGTCATTTAACCCATTACAAAACAACAAAATTTTACACTAGTCTAAATTCATTCAAAGATGTTGCAGACGATAATACTTGAAATGAATTATTTTTTCTTTGTTTGGTCTTTTGGGGTAAAAAACATTGTGGAAAATGAAGAAATTGCTTGTCACAAGTAATTTCTTCATTTTCACAGTGTTTTCCAAAGTTTTTGTGGTGTGGGGCGTTAAAAAGCGTCCATGAGTTGTAATGGGCTAAGAGGGGAGATAACCCAATAAAGAGGCTTCACCACCAACCTACCTCCGGAGCACCAGGCAAATTTACGTCGGGTGCTGACAACGATTTTTCTGTCATCGTGAAGTGATTAGGGTGGAGAAATGCGGTTTGATGGGACACTTGTCTAATCATGGTTGGAAAACAAAAAAGGTTTACCATTAACATTTACAAAACACTACATTTAAAGTATGCTGTTTAGTTGTCTATTAGTATGATTGTGCATGTACACACAACACATTTTGTCTTCTCCCTATAAAAGGACTCCAACATTAGGATTTAGGTCAACATTGGTAACTATGACTAATAAATACTGCAACAAAATATTCACTGCTTCTGTTCTAAATACGGGTTTACAAACATTAAGCTAGCAGCAATATGCCAACATCAGTAGCAAAAGGACGAAAAGCATTTCTGTGAGAACCCTGTCTTTACCAATCAATAGAATCAATCAACTACTTTCTCCTTTCATATGGAAATCAAAACAACAGCTATTAAATCAAATTGATGAAAGAAATACATTTCACAAGTATGAAGAATAGCAATTAAATGCTTGTCTTTTATGATCAGTTTTCATAAAACTTTTTACACCAAGCACAGACCTTGCACAGTGTTTCTAGCTCTTTGTTTGAATCCAAACTGTATTCAGCAATCAAGTTTTAAAAACTTTGCTTTAAAGATCAAGAAAGTAAATACAGGGTGTACATCATTAGCTACTTTGAAAATACCCTTAGTACAGTTAAGGCATCTTAATGTAACAGACAATAAATTTTGTAAATGCTTTTGTCCATTTGTCAACTAATGTAGTCTTTCATATGTAAATAAAGACACCATAACAATCAACTTCTGTTGGAAAACCTGCAATGAAAATCTTCACAGACGTTAACTTACAAGATACGATACAACAGCTCATTACAGTCTTAATAAGCTCATCATAGCTTCACCTCCCTACAGAGATTGCATCAACATACAACATACTGTCTATTGACAGGCTAATTTGGCCACCCTAACGTTGTTGCTTTTCATTCAAGACCTTGAACATAGAGTTAGTTTACAGCTGTAGTTACAAAGTTTTGGAAAATAAGTGACGGAATGTTCTTACAATAGTTTTAGGCTAACACTATGGTTACTATAAAGATCATTATGCATGTAAGATTTTTTTTATCAAGCACTAGCTGGTTGTTTAATGCTGGAAGCAATAAACCTCATAAACGAGAAAGGTCTGATTTCTACAATAAATGTTAGCTATTCTATGCTGGTTAATTATTAGAGATAATTTCTATGATTTATGATTTCTAGCCACACAAGAATTTGTGCTTCCATGTTGTTTTTAATGGACCAAAATCCAACTTGGAAACATTGATAGAAATGGAGCTATGTTGGGTTGGACTTGAACTGCTTGCAAAATTGTGACAATCATTATTGAAATACACATGTTTTGAGACTCTCGGCAATATTTAAAGTAAAAAATTTGAGAAATTTGGAGTGTGTATCAATAATTAAGTTCCACTTAAGCCAAAACAGTAAGAATTTGACAAGATATCTATGGTAAAGTTTCTGTCTAACCAAAATATATTTTTCTTTGCAATTCAAGTCTTTCAAATCAACGCAATATAAGTAGATACAGATAAATAATTTTAAACTGCACAAAATCATCTGACATTTTTATCTCCTGAAATATTTGTTTTTGATTTTTCCATAATCCATAAAACTTATGAACCAAAATGAGGTATTTAAATTTCTAGTGTAATACCGCAATAAAATAAACAAAATTTATGAAAAGGTCTTGAGATATTAGCAAACCTTAATGCCACAGAGGCAAATCCTTTTGCTATTTTGAAATCAAAGTTTGACTATATTTTTTAGACCTCTTTACAGATTTTCTAGTAAGGTTTAGTCTAATGTATACTATGGTTCAAATACTACAGTAAGCCTCATATCTTTCATGTCAAATGACTTTGTACTAGGTGTTAATACATGATATGAATGGCGCTATATGACGGGACATTAATGATCAAAGGTTGTACAAGCAAAATCTGTGCTCCTATACAGCAGGCCGCAAGCTTCCAAATGTTAAAATGATCACACACAGCTAATGTTACCATGCTATCATGTCTAAAGTGCAAGCATTCTCCTTTTTCCTCAATATATCCCCGTAACAATTCTGTAACCACATCCGTAACTCTTTCGCAGTCAAGCAAATATAACATTTTTCAAATGGACAGGTGTTTCAGATAATAAAATAAATCTTACAAATAGCAGAGTAGTCAAACTTATATTTTTCCAAAGTATTGTTTAAAGGGACCTAAAAAGAAGCATTGTTTGGGATGGAGTATTACTTTTCTATTATTGTAAAGCACTAATACCAAACTATGGAATCTATAATTCAATTTCTAATTTGTGTATGTTCAATTTTTATGATGCACAAATTCCCTGGCAATTGGAGTTTGGGAATAATTGAATAACCATTACAGTCACAATATTGTAGAAGAATTGAATTTCTCAAGTATAGCAAAAATTGCAATTTAATTCTATCTGCATCCTACTTTTTGAAAATTTATAAGAAATCACTACAATCATTTTGGTCCAGTCTCCATTTTTAATTGATTTGACTGTATTGTATCAAAGCAAGAGAATGTTTCCTGTTCTTTAGACATGATAGATACAAGAAAATCTAAACAAGGACTTGTTAGTGCGTTAAAAACCACGATAGCAGGCCTGTTTCCATTGACATTGCATAGACATACCTCTTCCGTGGTACCAGTATTAACGTCAAAACTAACATTGGGCGCCGACGTAGATCGCCCCCGCGGACCGAGGGGCGTTGTCTGTTTACTGCGGGAGAAAGCCCGCGGGGAAGTGTGGGACAGGGCTTGAGATTGATATGAAGATGGTGCAACAAGCATGCTTGAGGGATATGGACCAAAACTGTCTGCTAGAAGGCTGAAATAGGCAGAACATTGTCATTTGTCAACATGGGTATGGCATCAATCTAGAAGTATATTCAACATTGATTCTGCATCAATGTATAGTAAAAAAGTGATAATCTCATACATGTAACAATACAAAATGTTGAATATAATCAGCCAGGATCTGGAAAAAGGGTCCTTAGGCCATTTCAGACTATTGAATTTCAATATGAGCCTAAATGGACAATATGGTGTACCTTAGTGGAGTCTTATCAGGATCCATGCTGTACTCTCATAGTTGCTACAGGTTATGGAGAAGCTATAAGGGAATAGCATGGATCTTAATCAGACTGCAGAGGACATTCAAATTTTTGTTGATCTTAGATGACATCAGGACCCTTCTTCTTGATCTTAGCTCAATATTAGATACATTAAATCATTATAAATTATAACTTCACAAATTTTAATATCAAATCAAATATGAATTTTTACACACATGCCATCATGTTGATTTATGAACTTAATTTCATAAAGTGATTAAACTATTTGGTGGTGTACAGGGGAAAAGAAATAACAATTGCAGAAGGAAAGATTCTTTGTGCATTTGTTAAGACATCTTCTTGAATACTTTTTTAAACAATACTCTTGGGTATCATAATTTATTCACTATTTGTAAATTGATATATTTTCTTTTTTTCCTTTTAAATAAGCACTATAGTGATCATTATCAATTGTGCAAGAAAATTACAAAACCGGAAGAAGAAACGATATTTAAGTTTTATTATGACAACAAAAATGCTTTTTGAAACACAAATACCCTCAAAACAGCTATTTTTACAGATGTGACCAAATCTTGACCTTGATTGATGACCTAGAACTTAGACACTAAGATGGAAGGTCAAATGGCACATAGCAGATAAGTATTAATAGAAAGTTTTACACAAAAATGTGTAGCTTTATTCGTAAAATAATTTTGAGAAATTGGCAAAATCATGTTGTGAGGAAAGACAAACAGACACAAAACAGTAAAATAATAAGTCCCGGATCTTTGAATATGGGCGCTTGAATTTCCAAAAAGCTTTTAGAGAATATGATTCTGTACAAATACCTCAGTATAAATTGCCGAACTTATCTTTTATCTTGATTAAAGTAGAAGAAATGTGAGGCTATTTTTTGTTCTGTTATTGAGCTGTGAATAAGAACGAGTGGTTGAACATAGACACCGTCTATAATCATGTGATACAATATTTTTAGAAAATCTTCAAAAATTTTGTAAATACTGGACCGATTTGAATTCGGTTTGAAGCAGAGAATGTAGACAGACGTCACGCATTAGATGGACATGGTTGATTTTTGAAAAATCAACTGATACAAAGGTTATTGAAGATAAACCAAAATTTTGGTTTATCTTCAATAACTTTTTTATCAGTTGATTTTTCAAAAATCCAACATGTCAAACTTATTCCTGGCATTTTCCCATCTTCTCTGCTTCAAACCGAATTCAAATTGGTCAAGTATTTAAAAAGATATTGAAGATTATTGGAAATTCTGAGTCACATGATTGACCACCGTGACATAGAACAGTATGTTATCTAGCAATGTAATCCTTAACCCCCAGCATCACATTCCGGTAAACTGTGAAACTCTTTACCAAACAATCAAACATCTAAATGTTCATGAAAATATCTTCAGCTGCATTATAAAATGTCATAACTTCAGCTTGAAAGAGCTGTTATTACGACAATTTCAAACAAAGCCAACAATTTGTTAGGGTTTTTTTCCGCCCTCTTATTTCTTTGATCATAGAAAACATTTAATTTTCTTTGGATATATTTTTAATGAAACTGACTATATATTCCAAAGTAACAATGACCAAATGTTTACCTATTGTTTGGTAAAAAGTTATCCCCATGCAATACTAAACAGTGATGATTGTAACGGATTGCTTCAAAGTGTGATACATTCTCGTTATTCTATGATCCCTTATAGAACAAGTCTTACCCAATGATATGTAGCCACAAAGTGAAGCTGATCAAATCTGAATTATAGTCACACAATCATACACAGAGCTACAGAATACAGGGAGTGATGGCTATTGGAAGTGAAATATTTCTTTTAATATTCATTAATTAAACCCTTTCCCAAACAAGACCGGGTTTTGACATCCCTGATAGAATAGGCTTTGGAAAACATTGAGACAAGAGAAGAAAATGCTGATAATCAGCATTTTCTCCTTTTACCTCAATATTTTCTGGGCTACATTGTACACAAATCCTATCTTAATTAACAACAATTATATGGTCTACAGCAGCTTTGAAATTGGATCACCCCGATTTATCACCGTTTGGGAAAGGGTTAAACCCTATGATGTTGGTACTCATTACAATGATTCAATCGTCTCTCGATGAGAGGATTCAAATGAGTACCCACAACATAGGGTTTGGATTTGAAATAACAAATTTAGAATGTCTTCACTCCCTCTTATCTGTTGCTCTGCAGAATCATACATAGAGATACAGAATAGAGGGGTTGACGATGGTAGTCTAAAACACTTTAATCTTATTAACCATTTCCCAAACGACAAAATTTTAGGGTGATCCAATTTGAAAGCTGCTGCTGACATGTTAAATTTGGTGATAATAAAGTTATGATTTGTGTAAAATATGGCACAGAAAAAATTGAGACAAAAGGAGAAACTGCTGGTTATCAGCAGTTTCTTCTTTTGTCTCAATGTTTTCCAAAGCATGTTCTCTTAGGGACTTAAAACCAGGTCTTGTTTGGGAAAGAGTTAACCTGAGTTGACCCTTACCAATATAACCCAAATTTTACGCTCAATTCAATTACTTTTATACAGAGTTTACTCTTTTTTAACACTTTTTTAGCTATATCACTGATCCTGTCCCATACCAGGAGCTTTGGAAGACGGTTGGTCTTATTCCAGATAATCTGATTGTCTTCACTCAGCCTGTCTGGGATTTATTATATGAATGAGATGATTCTACGGTTAGTTAAACAGTTAACCCTTTCCCAAACAAGACCTGGTTTTGACGTCCCTAACAGAAAAGGCTTGGGAAAACATTGAGACAAAAGAAGAAACTGCTGATAACCAGCAGTTTCTCCTTTTGTCTCAATATTTTTTAAGTCATATTTTACACAAATTGTATCTTTAATAACTTCCATTTTGTCATTTGAGACAGTTTTTGAAGTGGATCACCCTAATATTTTGTCGTTTGGGAAAGGATTAAATAAAGTATCATAATTATGGCCATCATTAGTTTGTAACTGTTTATATACCATCATCCCCTCTAGACTACAGATCTGTGTATGGCATGAGCCTGGTTCTGGAAAAAGGAGTCTTATGGCAATCGAGACTACCATGGATCTTGATTAGCACGTGCTTAAATACAGTCTGATCAAGATCCGTGCTGATCTCAGTCAGTTGATAAAGGTGAAGACAGAAGCTTTAAGATAACATCATGTATCTTGATCAGACGAGTACTACGCACATACACAGTGTAATCTGGATCAGTGTTGTTATGAAATGCCATAAGATCCTCATTTCCCCGTTTAGGCTCTTTTTTAAACAATGTACATTGTTTTTGCACATAGGAAGGTTAACCAGAGCTACAGATAAGAGGGGGTAAAGGCTTTTCAAAATGCAATATTTCATGTAGTGTTTGTTCATCAAACTATGTTGTGGGCACTCATTAGGATCGTCTCATTGAGACGATACAAATGATTACCCAAATCACAGGGTTTAGATTTGAAATGACAAAGTTGGAATGCTTTTACCCCCTTCTTATCTGTTGTTTTGGTTGACGCAGCTACTTATTTATCTACAAACATGTAAGGTAAATTAAAACTAAAAATTCAACAGTCATGAAACTGAAAATAAAGTTAACCACATAATAATATCATGGGAAAATTGTCTTTTTTGTCTTCAATATAAGCCATGCCTTTGAACAAGGCATTTCAATCAAAATATATCTTGATGTATGATTTGTGTTTCTCAGTCGTAATGCGCTACTGGAGCGCCTAACCATGGATTCCTGTCATTTCTCTCAACAGTACATCCTCAACATCTTTTTCACTATTACAGCTACTAACCCATATAGGTTTGCGGTTATTCAACAATTGCTAGAAGACAATTTTGTCTGAAAGGATGGTTGCCGAGGCCGGGGATTGAACCCAGGACCTCATGAAAGAGTGTCTGATGAGCTACCAAATGTGCCGCAGCCTCAAGGTGATTTTGAAACAATAGAATATTTCTGTCCTCAAGCATGGCTCATTGAATTGACCTTATACTCCTCTCCTATTTTCATTTAGAAAATGCAACACATATCAATTTTTCATATTCGAAAGCAAGATAATTTAGTTACTTCAGTAACACGACAGAAAATGATAATTGTCGGTAGGAGGGTCTGCAAAAACTACTGCAACAGCAAATAAAGTTGTATATGCAGTTATTGCATCCTCCCCTAATTTTTTTTTTTTCATTTCACAGAAGCCAGTGCACTTGGTCATTGCTCCCTGGGCTATCAAAAACCAGTCCAACATGAAAAGTTTAACCCTTTCCCAAATAACAAGAATACCCCAATAGTGATACAGCCCGCTGGCTCTGGCCAAACGCTAATGGAGCCAATTGGAGCCAATTGGACTTATCCAATCTGAAAACTGTCACAGACAACAAAATAAATCTTGATACATATAGCGTTTGTGTACAATATTGCTACAAAAATATTGAGGCAACAGGAGAAAATGCTGAATAACACTGTCTCCTTCTCTTGCCACAATGGTTTCCAAAGCCTTTTCTGTTAAGTGCATCAAAAGACGTCATCATTTGGGAATGGGTTAAGCAATGGTTTATCAAACCTATTAATCTAATATTGTAGAGGTTTCACTACAGTTTTACAACACTGACATATACCTTTGCTGTTCACTTTTATCATAAGGTTAAAAATGCAAGACAAGAAAATTGTAAATGTGACCTGTCAGACAAAAAGGACAGTCTTTAAATTGAAAAGTTATAACATTGATAAGATTGCTTAAGAATGAGGCTTTTTGTGACAGACAAGTGAATATCATTGAGCCTTTCCTGAAAGATCCCTGGTCTTGATGTCTGTTAAAGAGAAAGCTTGAAATATATGAGGAAACAACCAAAATGCTGATAATCCCCTTTCCCTTCAATGTTTTGATTTTTAACCAGTATAAAATTTCTACATTTGTAGAATAATGAAGCAAAACGTTTTGTGTTTGCCAATTACACCATCATGCAATTACAAAAATAAGCTTTTCCAAAATAGTTAACCGAAAAGCTAGGCAAAACTTAGTTAAGTTAGAATTTAAAGGTCCCTTGACCCCCCCCCCCCCCCACCCCCCCCCACCCCCCCAAAAAACAACAAACCTATCAGCCTGCCAGGTCACAAAGTCAGTGTATTGTTTTTATTCAATCACTTCCTTTTATTGATGAAAATATGGTGAAATCCTTATAGTGCAATTAACAAGGTTTTAACTTAAATTTACTCTCATTTATACTGCTAAGAAACAGCCAAACCTTCACTCATGGTCTACAGTAATATCTTGTTTGAATCTTATCTTAAGTCAGTAGATTTTAATTGATAACTTTGACAGTAATATGGTAAATCAATGAACCAAGAATAAAGAATGTAAACAGATAATAAATTGTTGGCAACATTATAAAATGTCGTAAGTACAGCTTGAACTAGAACTGTCGTCAAGCAAACAAATACCCCATCTAGGGCACTGTCACCATAAACATTTCTAGAGTTTTTAGCAAATTTTACTTTTGACCTTTAATTTTGACCTATGAAATCCTAAAACAAAGGAGCATCCCTTTGAATCAAGGGCAACAATTTTGTAAAGTAACATGATCCTAGGTTGAACAATTCTAGAGTTAAAGCACCAAAACAGACTTTTAACAAAGTTCAATATTACGACCTTGACCTTTGACTTATGAAACTTATGGCACTTCCTTGAGTCAAGAGCAACAAATATGTAAAGTTTAATTGTCCTATGTCAAACAATTCTTACGTTAGATCATGGAAACAAAAATGTCTATGGACAGAAAGACAGACATGGTGAATCTAAAATACCCCATGTATTTTGTTGGTTGGGGTATATTCAGGTATATTTAGCTGTAATTACGAGATTTTTAAAGTGACTGACGAAATACAAGGTTATTGTATACCAGTGTAAAATACCTACTGTTTAGTTAATGTTCTAGTATCACACATGGGGTTGATATTTTCTTTACATCGCTGATGTAACCGATAGCCACACGTCTGACAGCGAAACCCTTGCAATAGGAATTTATGACATACATCACAGAACGTAAGGGAAAAAAATGTCTTTCTAACCTGCAGACAGAAAAATGTAAAACAAATATTTTCAAAATCAACAAATGTTCAAAGGTTGTATGACTATATTTTTTAACAAGCAAATTCATCAAACTTAATCAAGAAGTAGTTGTTTGAAAAGTTCAACCTATTTCCTCCTATAAATAACAGTTGCTAAGTAGGTTTGATCTGAGGAGATAAAGACACATGCATGCACACATGTCTCACACAAGTACGGTATAAAAAGTAATAGCTTCAGTACATGTGGGGATAAAGAAAATTGCACACACAGCCTTGATCAAAGATGGATAGGAGCTTGTAACAATTCAATTGGGTGGCTGGATGCTTTCCAGAAAACTCCTCAATTTAACAAGTATCTGGTGTTGTATGCAACACATAAAGTCCCCTACCGGCTTCACATTGACTCAATATGGTAATCAATAATAGATTAAGTTGCAGGATCCATTTTTTGCCATATTTTCACTATTTCCGTTACCATAGCAACCTCACTTTTCGTCAAAGAACAAAGATAAAATGATGTGCATAATCTACACATTGCCATCTAGTCATATACCAAGTCTCATCAAATTAGCTTGCTTACTTATTAACTTATCGCAGGATCCAATATTTTTTGCCATATTTTCACTATTTCCGTAACCATAGCAACAACAATTTTAGTCTAAAAACAAAAATAGAATGATGTGCATAATCTACACATTGCCATATAGTCATATACCAAGTCTCATCAAACTAGCTTGCTTAGTTATTATCTTATCGCAGGATCCCATTTTTGGCCATATTTTCACTATTTCTGTAACCATAGCAACCTCAATTTAAGTCGAAAAACAAAAATAAAATGATGTGCATAATCTACACATTGCCATCTAGTCATATACCAACTTTCATCAAAAACGCTTGCTTAGTTATTAAGTTATCGCGGGATCCAGATTTGAGCGGACAGACGGACGGACGGACAGACGGACGGACGGACAGACGGACGGACAGACGGAGGGCAAACCTATAGTCCCCTCCGGTGTGAACACCGGTAGGGGACTAATAATGACACTATTAGATTTGATTTATTGGGGTTTTACGCTGTTGTCAACTACTAAGGTCATATCGCGGCGACTAACCATGGATTCCTGGTGTTTCTCATACCAGTGGTACCAAAACACCCTTACCGAGCCTCCAGATACTCCCCCACATAGGTTCAAGATATCAAACTATTGATGGGTGGACGCTATTAGAAGTGCCTTCCCAGTACTTACAATATTATGAATGGCAGATCCTTGGAATTTGAGTGGAGTTTGTCTTGCACTTTTTAACTCTACTTGAAGCTCTAAACCTGCAACATCTGTCATGGGGATGTCCCAGTTTAGAGGTTTTCTGAAACAAACAGCAGATTCACGCATGCAGATCAGAGGGCATAATGGCATCTCAAAATGCAAAATACCATCATTTTTTAACAAAAGCCTCGTAACTATACTTTACTATAGCTTGTTCAAAGCTGTAGTTACAAGGTTTTTGTCGAAAACCAGCAATATCTTTCTTTGTACATCAAACCTTGTGCTGTTGATACCCATTTGAATCATTTATTATCAAAATACAGTCAAATCTCTCTATGGGACCTATGAGAAAACTTTGACGTATAGAATGTTCGACGAAGAGATATTTTTGAGACAAGTGGCCATCATTGCTTTTATGGGCACGTCATGTCGGTCGGAGTTGGTGGCTACCCCCCCCCCCCCTCCCCCCCTCCACGGCTTGAACGGGTCCTTCACCAAACAAGTCCTTCGTGGAATAAGCGTTAGATGCTTCTGTTGGAATTGTGAATTACAAAAATTACAAATGTAATGCTGTTTAGAATTTCCCGAACCTATTTACTTCAAATCATTAAAAGCCCAATTTTTACATCCTAAACAGTAATTAAAACAAACAGCAAACACAATCAGGTAAAAATCAATATTCGATAAAGGTAAACACCTGTGTTGATTAATCAAGTTGACAGGTCAAAAGGTGTGAAAAACTGACTTGATTGCAATTGTCATCATGTAAGTTTGAGATTCGTCGTATAGAGGTGCTGATGTGAGCAAATATAGGTGATTGGACTTTGAAATTGTTTCGACGTAAGGAGGAAGTTCGTGCAAGAGAAAACGACATACAGAGGTTGAAATATATAGAAATAAAGAGCAAAATAATCGGGACTTGAAAATTACTTCGACATAGGGAGAACTTCGGCTAAGGGACGTTCGACAAAGAGATTTGACTGTACATAGTCTTAGACCTATGACAAATGGAGCCAAAGCAACTGGAACATTGCTCTGTCAAAAATCAATCCAAGAGAATAACTAAGCTATGGTAAACTATACTGTTTTGTTCACAAGGCTTGACGACTAGTAGTTTATATTTAAAAAGATGTGAAGGTATTTATGTACATACGAAAAAGATGATACATGTACCAATATACTAACTTTGTGGATACAAAAATAAATTTTAGTTATTGTTGGCGCAAGATCGTATGGCACATGTTTATGTTTTGTTCAAATGTAAACAAAACATTGTTCGATAAAACACAAAAAACTCTGAACAGTGAACAGACCGCTCATTCACTGTACCTAAATTTTCAACATGTCTACGTCATTATTTATAAAGAATCTATTTATCTTTTATACAACACTGTCTTGTTTACATTTGGACAAAATGTAAACATGAGCAATACGATCTTGCGCCAACAATAAGTCAGTATAGATAATTAAATGACCTACTTTGTTTTCCGTTTTTTGTCATATATAACACAGTCTTCTATATCAAAATCTCGTAACTTCATAGCTTTGGCTAATCCTTCTCGTAAAGTTTTACCCACTTTTACTGTTACCTGTAACAGACACAGAATTTCAATGTAATTATAACATATTTTCAGCTTTAACCCTTTCCCATACAGCAAAATTTTAGGCTGATAGAAAAAGGGCATAAATTTGTTGACAAAGACATGATTTTTGGTATGACATAGCACAGAAAATATTGAGGCAAAAGAAGAAATTGCTGATTATCAGCAATTTCTTCTTTAGTCTCAATACTTTCGGAAGCCATCTTTATTAGGGACGTCAAAGCAGGTCTTGTTTGGGAAAGGGTTACATGCAAGATGTGTTTACAACTTTACAAACACATAAATGCCCCTGATAATTATGGCAATATCTCTTCATCTTGTAGAAAACTGATGTCAAAGAATCAGCAATACATTTCAACATACATGACCTTGATATCTGACTTTCATCTTGACTGCAGACCTTGAAATTGGGCTTTTTGGTATCAAAGATCTTGTCACAGGAACTACACATATGAAACATGAAAGCACTACAACTTAACCCTCTCCCAAACAAGACCTGGTTTTGACGTCCCTAATAGAAAAGGCTTGGGAAAACACTGATAACCAGCAGTTTCTCCTTTTGTCTCAATATTTTCTGAGCTGAATCATACACAAATCTTATCTTTATTGACATTCAATTAGTCGCCTGCATCAGCTTTCAAATTGGATCACCCTAAAATTTTGTCGTTTGGGAAAGGGTTAAAGTTTAATAGTTATAGCCAATTCTAATTTCCTCTATTCTGACAGATACCACAAACCAAACTAGACTTGAGCTATATTGAAACAGGCATGAAAAAGCTACACTTGTTTGATCTTTACAATGTTTTCCGAAGTTAAATCTCAATTAAAGACATCAAACCCAAGGATCGTTTGGGAAAAAGATTATACAAAATAACAAAACTTCTGACCTTTCAAATTCCAAAGCAGCAACAAACTACAAAATTGGTGTTCATGAAGATTGAATTTATGCACAAAGTAGCACTGAAAATATAGAGACTAAACATTTTCTTGTTTTGTATCAATGTTTTCCAAAGCCTTTCATATGAGAGATGTTAAACATGTCTTGTTTGGGACAGGGTTTAGTAACTTACAGATGTGTGTTGTTCGTTTGGCAAGAAAGCCTTCACATGTCTCAGTGGTGATCTGAGAGGAGGAATGGGACTAGGTAACGCTTGATATTCTTCAGTTGATCGTGAGCCATTGCCCATGTCTGATGATGGCAGGCTGATCGGGGGAGGAGCCGGTGCACTCGGAGGCTCCGGTTCGGGCGGCGGTTCAGGCTGCTCTATTTCATACTCTGTTAATTCTTGTTCTTTAGCTTGCAGCCGGGTCTGTAGTTCATGAATTTTGTTTGCTAGTTCTTCATATTCCTGAAACAAGTTTATGTATTTCATGATTAACCCATTACTAGACGACAAAATTTAAGACTGGTCCAAATACAAAGATAACAGCTAATCTTGACCCTTAAACAGCAAAAAAATTTATTCATTGAACTTGTTGTCTACATGTCTTTTTATTTGAAAGCATTGTGGTACATGAAGAAATTGCTGTCACAAGCAATTTCTTCATATTCCACCAGGGATAAAGATTAACAGGGACCCTGTCACCCATGGCCCCTAACTTTTGAGCTGAGCCCCTTTATTTTAGGTCCGACTGCCGACTGGGCCCCTAAATTTTAGAGCAAATGCCCATGTACTCCTAATGGCAAACATTGAATATTAGGAAAGCTGGGCCCCTACGTTAAAATTGTCAATTTTTATCCCTGTCAACAATGCTTTCCCAAGCCTTTAACCCTTTCCCAAAAAAGACCGGTTTTGACGTCCTTGATAGAATAGGATTGGGAAAACATTAAGACAAAAGAAGAAACTGCTGATAACCAGCAGTTTCTCCTTTTGTCTCAATATTTTTCTATGCCGCATTTTACACAATTCTATCTTTAATAACTTCTATTTTGTCATTTGTGTCAGTTTTTGAAGTGGATCACCCTAAAATGTTGTTGTTTGGGAAAGGGTTAACTTGTTGGAGGTCAAAGCATGTCATTATAAGGGAATGGGTTAATCATTGCTTGTGACCGCAAAGTTCTTCTAGACAAACTTTTAAAAGTGGCTGCAGAGGATAAAATCAATGGTCATAAACATTAAATTTGTTTACATTATAGCTTAAATTCTGAACTAGTGATGGAAAAGAAGAAATGCTTGTTACCAGCATTTCCTTCTTTCATCTCGTTGTTTTCTTAAACTTTTCACCCCATGGTTTACCGTAATTCAGGTTGCATTATGTCATTCCTGGTTACTACATTAACTATTTGTTCTTTAGCGATAGAAGGGTCTGTAACTCATACTTTTTGTTGGCTGGAAAGAATTATATCAATTACCAGAAAGTATATTCAGATGGGTCTAAATTCATAGAAGTTATAGACAATAATTTCAAGTGACTGCGAATGAAATAAATTGAAATAATGTTTTGTCCCTGGGCATTAAATCTTTACAAGAAAACTTTGTGGGAAATGAAGAAAATATTACCTGTAGATATAATGCAGGTGGGTGTCTTTCTTTACCAAATTGGTCATTCAGTCTTTCTAATCTCTCCTTTGTTAATCGTATTAGGTTTTCTAAATTCTTGATCTGAAAACAAAACATTATGATCAGAGCAACAGATAAGGGTCTATAGCCAAATGTCAGTTTCAAATGTTTTTTTGGTCAATTCAAATAACATTTTTCCTATAATTTCTTATAGTAACTTGTCGAGATATGACTACTTCAAAGTATTTTTGGCTGGTTTAAAAGTTTTGTAATCAATTAAACCTTGTAACATAATATGACCATTCAGGCGTGTAAAAAAGTGTGCCCGATAAAACATTAGACATGAATTTCTGTAATTTGTAAAAGATCCCATGGCGCAAATAACTGCTGCAGTGAATTCAGAATCTTTATCAAGGAGATTCAAACAATAGAACAAGAGCTGTCCGAAGACAGCGCGCTCGACTTTCTAAGTTGCTTAGTATAAAGGGGGCATAACTCCAAATAGAGTGGTCCCAGGGTCATGGGCCCTGATAGTAAGGTAGAGGGTGTGATGGTGAATAAGTATTCCAAGTTTGAGTTGAATCCCTTTGATAGTATGAAAGTTATTGATGTTTGAAAAAACTTTAACCTTTGTTGCAACGCCAACGCCGACGCCAACGCTGACGCCCGGGTGACAGTATAAGCTCTCATTTTCTTCGAAAAGTCGAGCTAAAAAGGGGTTTCTTTTCCTTGAATTTAAAAAAACATTGACTGAATTTCAACATGAAAATGTAATAATCTGACTACAGAGGGGGTTTAAACACGCTGAATCCCCCTGGATCCCCCATTGAACGAATGTTGTGTTTTAAAGATCCATAATAAAGAAACCCTGGTATTCAATTGTAGCTTAAACAACAATTTTCGAACAGACGAACACATCAATAAAGGCTTTAAGTTAAATTCAGTTGGTAATAGTCAGCCTGGAAAGACACATCCGTTACGTCTTCACCACCATTTTTCGCTCAGTCGTTAAAAATTGCACAAAAAAGCTGATGATCTGTATGAATCATGTGCATAAAATCTCTAAAATGCAGTGTCCATGTTGGTTATCAAATCAATATTTTTTATCAAAGTTTGAGTACCAAGTATCTATGGACTTGGAAATATGACTGTGTCATCTCTACACAGCTGACAGTCGAGATTAACCCTTTCCCAAACAAGACCTGGTTTTGACGTCCCTGATAGAAAAGGCTTGGGAAAACATTGAAACAAAAGAAGAAACTGCTGATAACCAGCAGTTTCTCCTTTTGTCTCAATATTTTCTGTGTCATATTTTACACAAATCATGTCTTTATTATCATCATTTTTGTCCTCAGCAGTAGCTTTCAAATTGGATCACCCTAAAATTTAGTCGTTTGGGAAAGGGTTAAAGAGAAAGTAAGCGTTTTACGCAATGACAGCTCATGTAAACAAACCGATCAAAGCAGCTGTCATTCTGGCATTTTGACAGAATCAGTGAGAAAGGAAGGACAATGTTGGTGGCTGAGGCTGGGTTATGTCAGTTCAAAATATCGGTGACATATTCCAACCATTTCGGGGCCCAGAAAAAATGTAAGAACTGCAGAAAATCTTGGTTTACTAAACGACCAATCAAATCGATGTTCGCTTTTTTTCCTTTTCTTGCGGTGAAACTGATCGAATGCGTCTATCAGCGACGAATCTCAGCGAATATATGGAGTGTTTTGGCAATGTACCTCTTCATGCAATGTTTCAATGTTGTCGTTTAACATCCGCTCTAGAGAAAAATCTGCGACATCTCCATTCCGCAATGATTCTTCCACGGCCGCCATATTACCTGCATAAGGAGAATGTGTCACGTGACAATGGAAAATTATCGCACAATCTCGCGATAGTTGGTTAGTGACTTACACACGTCACGAAAGAAATCGTCTGTCTGCGACGTTTTCAAGAGAAAGTCTGTGATATTTCGAATCTAGCACTATTTACTACTAGAGATTTACGAATTAGTACGAAATGGAATACGAATACGAAACCGAGATAAATTGTAGGGGGGGAGGGAGCATCTCAGCATTCGTGATGATGGTTCCCCTCTTTCTGTGTTGAGTGAACGTGTCTAAATTCGGAGGTGGTGGGTTCAAATCCTGCGTTGTCTTTTCTCTTTTTTTCTTTTTATGTACCGGTATTCCCTTTTAATAATAGATAACATTGAAATATATGTGATAAAATACACTTCAAAGGCAAAAATTTGTTTAATTTTGTATATCACATTTATTATTTCATCGAAAGAAACGAAATTTGGGCAGCCAATAATTGGATCATACACAAACTGCAGATGGCATCTGTACAGAAATAAATCTCATTCACAGAAGAAGAGCTAAACTTCACGTCACAGAAGGGTGTATTTTAAAACAAATTAAAATCAGAAGAGGGATATCCACCTCTTGTGTCAGTTACGAAAACACGACGAGTTGTGCCTTTCATAATGTTTGATCCTGCCCTAAACCATGACCGACCATTGACGGAAAAGTGTCGACTTCGATAACACCAGGGTAGAGCTCTGACCGATTCGAGCCCGTCCTTTGATTTTTTAAGGTGTGAAGCGTTATTCGTCGCTGAACAAATCCGTTTACTGGCTCGATGTACTTGACACAATTATATCCGAAGATCTGATTATGTCTGTGTCTAGTATATGACCAACTCTAATCTCCGCTCCCGAAGTCAGTCTGGACACTGATTGGACAGTAATATTTCCCGATTGTTACGGTTGCCATGTGTGTTGCTGAAAATGATCCGTTCCGTCAGAGGTGAGAGGTTCCTGAGCCCGAGTAGTTGCCCAGCTATGGATGCGTCGAAAAAAAGCCAATCGCTCTGAAAAAGGGAATAACTCGTGCATGCCTTACGGAAAAGGGCAAGTTTTGATATAGATTAATTCGAATTTGTTGCTGGTAAAAAAGTCGTTTTAGAATCGTTACTTGGCAGATGTTTTGTCTTGCATTGTGTAATATATGCATGGTTGACAAACCGCATTAAAATTACGGACTACGGCAGCAAATAACGCCACAGCTTTGGCCGTTTCAAAGACCAATCCTCTGGCTTGAATACCAAATTTAGGCACTTCGAGTAAAAAATGTCTAAAATATTCATCTTGTCTAAAATCTTACCGAGTATACATTTTGTAAACTTGTTGGTAACGCCGATCACTATCGGTAGTAGGCAATGAGTTCGAGTTGCAGTTGCGGCATCAAATTAATGGATGTGTTCAACACCGACTCCGGAGATCAGTAAGGCACGGCAAAATAAACTAGTTAATGTCATAATGATTTAGGCGTGCAAAGGATTTTTTTAGAAGAATAAAATTGAAAAGTAGTCGCATGTACAAAAACATTCACAAAAAAAGTTTGTGTTGGAAATGTGGGTCAATATAAAAAAAAAATCACAGTACATTAAATTTACACTTATTACAAAATAACATTGAGAGAGAAGAAGTATTTGCTTACAACCAACATTTTCTCCTCTCTGCTCAATATTTACTTGGCTGTTTAATGCAATATTCGGCCTTTGGCAAGAATTTTACGTTTTGTGCAACACCTTTTGACTCGGACTACCCTAAAACTGTCGCCAATCGGACATTTGCACCCCCACTGTGCTTTGTTACTGAAAAAGTGCTATGTGATCAAAAGCAATATGGCTTTTTCTTGGGACAATTATAACAACGTTCTAAAGTTTCATGGACCTAGGTCTAACGATTCTTGAGTTAAGGACACGGAAATAAAAAGGGTCTAAAAAAGGGTCGCTTTTCTGCGAAAACCTCGTATCTGCGGCTTAAAACAAGCTGCAGATACGGTATTCTCGAAGAAAAGCAGCGATATACCACTCTCTGCTTCGTATGTGTGTGTGCGGGGGGGGGGGGGATAATTATTCAACCTGGTAGCTATGTAGCTCTCTTTATTGTAAACTGGCACGATTTAAAAACGCATAAGACATTTTTATTAACAATTCTTTTTCTGCAGCCTCGATCAGCACCATAAGGTGGGGACATGCATAAGACAATTTATATCCCTCACAACCCAGCGATTTTGCAGTGTCTTCTGTAAACTAACCGGGCATCTAAACCTCCCATCACAAAATGCTCTAGTGCCTGGTACATTCAGACCACGTGCAAAACCACTAAGTTTTTTTGTGTGTACAAACTGCCTAATTGATTTACTCATTGAAAACACACGACAACTATGGATAGTTTTCGTATGCATTTGATATTTGGGGTTATTTTGACATACATGAACTAAGTTCTGGGGCTTTTGACCGGCAGTGTTTCACAAACGTAGGTAGCTAGACGTTTTAATGTAGCCGAGGTAGTGTTTTCAAGGTTACTGAGACGTGTAAACGACCAGAGAACAAACGCAGACCACCCACTTCCTGGTCAGCCGCGTGTAACAACTGTGCGTTAAGACAATTATATACGTCAAAGTCACTTAAGCAACAGGTTTATGACGGCTCAGTCTACAGCAAATGCTATGGTTGGTAATTGAGGGTGACCGATACATTGTGACACAGTGATACATAGCATGCGAGAACCCGGGATTCGCTGTCGTCGTCCTGCTTGGTGCCAGACTCTCACCCAACGTCATCGCATTTTTGCATAAACGGACGTCCATTCAGACACCATGAAAAACTGGATTTTCAATAGAATTACATAGAGGCAAATATGACTGACCTGCCACCATATTCCAAGTATCCTGATACATCCCCCTGATTTCATTTCCATTTCCATTTCGTATTCCATTTCGTACTAATCCGTAAATCTCTACTATGACTATTTAGTAGATCTAATCTGCATTTTTTGTCTCACTTTTTGCAAATTAATGTTGTCAAACAAATAGTTCTGGGTCTCAATTAATCGTCATTTTAGGCCCTAATTGAAAGTTGTTGCAGACGACAACATTGATTTTGACAAGAATAAGATTTGTGTACACAAAGGTTATAGATCTAGATCTAGCATAGATAAATATTGAGACAAAAAGAAAATATTCGGTTTCGTTTTAACCCCCTCTGGATCCGCCACTGGGCCTAGTTAAATTGCTTAGGCCTAACATTTTCCCAGTATGGAAAATTTGACTGGACAAGAACATCTCCATAGCCGAGGCTTGGTGGACTCCTTCTACACCTACATGTTTCGCACAGCCGTCACACTTGACTATTATTGCGCGTTTGGGTCTGCGTTAAAAGAGAAAGAGACAGGAAATAGTGAAAAAAGGAAAGTTGGAAACAGCATATAGGAAAGTCAGAATCAAGAAAAGAAGTCACCATAGCTTTTCCACTCTTCAATCTCTAACCTGTCTCCCTTCCGTGGCGGTACCTGGGACCATATGTCCCTGAGAGCATAGCCCAGAGATATCCTTAGAGTGTACTTGCCAAGGCAAGAAATTAAAATTTAAGTGTTGATAGCTCCCGCTTGAAGGATACCAATCCGGGAGCCTCGGCTGCTGATGCTGGTAGTGTGTTCCAGGTCCTGATAGTGCTTGGGAGAAGCTGTTCTTGTAAATTTCTGTTGACACTGGAATCTGTTGGAATTTCTTACCGTGTGTCGAGCGAGTGGATCTAGATGAGTGGAAGGGTGTAAGGTAGTCATCAGCTGGGATTGCTACCAAGTCGTGTATGATCTTGAATAGCATTGTGAGCCTGGTCTTTGTCCTGCGTGATGACAGTGGCTCCCACTCAAGATGATCAAGCATGCCTGTTACACTGCTCGTGTTTCTGTATCTGTTAGTGACATATCTGGCAGCACGTCGTTGGACCATCTCAAGTTTGTGGATGTTTGCTTTAGTATGGGGACTCCAGACAGAAGAACAGTACTCCAGGATGGGTCTCACCATGGCGTAGTAAGCTGCAGTCTTCGTTTTTTCATTGCTTACTCGCAAGTTTCGGCGTAGAAATCCAAGAGTGCTGTTCGCCTTGCTGGATATCTTACTAATGTGATTATTCCACAACATGTTGTTTTGGAGTTCGACACCAAGGTAGCGGGTGGATTCTTCAACAACAAGAGTGTGTCCTTTCAGAGTATAGCTGGTGGTTACTGGGTTCCGTGCTCTGGTGACTCTGATGGCGCTGCACTTTTCTGGGTGGAAATCCATACCCCATTTCTTCTCCCAGGCTGCCAGGTTGTCTAGGTCGCGCTGGAGGATGGTTGGATCTTCCGGAGACTGAATGGGTCGATATAGAACACATTCATCTGCAAATAACCGGACCTTGGATTGAACACAGTCAGGGAGGTCATTGATGAAAATCAGGAAGAGTAGTGGTCCTAGCACTGTGCCCTGGGGAACTCCGCTGAGGACATGTATACTCTCGGACGTGGCACCTTCAACCGTGACCTGTTGAACCCGATCAGTGAGGAAGGCTCTGATCCAGTTATGTATGTTGCCTCTCACACCATAGTGGCATAATTTCCTTAACAGACGTTCATGGGGCACTCTATCAAAGGCTTTCGAGAAGTCCAGTACAACCATGTCATGCTGAATCCTCCTGTCCAGTCCTGATAGCAATTCATCCGCTAATGTAAGAAGTTGGGGTTCGCAACTTCTTCTTGCTCTGAATCCATGTTGGCAGTCTGTAAGGATTTGGTGTCTGTCAAGGTGCTTGAGGATATTACTGGTAATGATGTGCTCCTGTATCTTGCAACAAATACTAGTAAGGGAGACTGGCCGATAGTTACTTGGCTTGTATTTCTCACCTTTCTTGAAAATGGCAGTTACATTACTCCTTGACATCCTTCTACAGTTGGCTAGCAGCACTTGGCGGATCTAGATAGAGCCCGGGTTTGAGGTTCAAACGAAAACGAAAACTCCGTAGATCTAGCCTGATTATTTCATTTTTATAGCCTATATCATATGGAAATTTAATCAAGATTGTGTAGGCCTAATGATAGGAAAACGAGACCCTATTTAGACCCTATTTAGGTCTATATGTTCGAACCCTCTTCATAGAAATCATGGATCTACCAAAGGCTGGCAAACCAAACAATTTATTCAACCCTTTCCCAAACAAGTCCTGGTTTTGACGTCCCTAGAAGAAATGGCATGGGAAAACATTGAAACAAAAGAAGAAACTGATGATAATCAGCAGTTTCTCCCTTTGTCTCAATATTTTCTGTGCCATAGGCCTATTTTACACAAACCTTATCATTAATAGATCTAACATCCATTTTGTCCTTTTTTGCAGTTTTTGAAGTGGATCACTCTAAAATTTTGTCGTTTGGGAAAGGGTTAAAATCCGGTGTTAACTTAGGCCTACAGTAGGCTAACATCAGACAGGCACCAGTAGGGGTCATCTTCAATGGCATTTTTTCTGACCAATCAAACACTTAGACCTAACTGAATTCTGAAAGCGATTAAAACCGTACACTGCAGAGACATAACCGGGATTTGCCATTATCTGCCTCTATATAAATGCTTCCCTCAGGCATCAAATTGATGCCCGTTCTACCCCCTTGACGCCTGACCGCATAGCCCTTAGCCTAATGTCCTCCTAGGGTAAATGAATCTCTGACTTTTTTATGGGCCTACATCTCTCTATTTCGCGCATTTTCCAATTTGTCCGAACTTCTTTGTCTCCCCAACCCCTATATTTTCACTTTTTCAAGTTAAATTGCTTAGGCCTAACATTTTCCCAGTATGGAAAATTTGACTGGACAAGAACATCTCCATAGCCGAGGCTTGGTGGACTCCTTCTACACCTACATGTTTCGCACAGCCGTCACACTTGACTATTATTGCGCGTTTGGGTCTGCGTTAAAAGAGAAAGAGACAGGAAATAGTGAAAAAAGGAAAGTTGGAAACAGCATATAGGAAAGTCAGAATCAAGAAAAGAAGTCACCATAGCTTTTCCACTCTTCAATCTCTAACCTGTCTCCCTTCCGTGGCGGTACCTGGGACCATATGTCCCTGAGAGCATAGCCCAGAGATATCCTTAGAGTGTACTTGCCAAGGCAAGAAATTAAAATTTAAGTGTTGATAGCTCCCGCTTGAAGGATACCAATCCGGGAGCCTCGGCTGCTGATGCTGGTAGTGTGTTCCAGGTCCTGATAGTGCTTGGGAGAAGCTGTTCTTGTAAATTTCTGTTGACACTGGAATCTGTTGGAATTTCTTACCGTGTGTCGAGCGAGTGGATCTAGATGAGTGGAAGGGTGTAAGGTAGTCATCAGCTGGGATTGCTACCAAGTCGTGTATGATCTTGAATAGCATTGTGAGCCTGGTCTTTGTCCTGCGTGATGACAGTGGCTCCCACTCAAGATGATCAAGCATGCCTGTTACACTGCTCGTGTTTCTGTATCTGTTAGTGACATATCTGGCAGCACGTCGTTGGACCATCTCAAGTTTGTGGATGTTTGCTTTAGTATGGGGACTCCAGACAGAAGAACAGTACTCCAGGATGGGTCTCACCATGGCGTAGTAAGCTGCAGTCTTCGTTTTTTCATTGCTTACTCGCAAGTTTCGGCGTAGAAATCCAAGAGTGCTGTTCGCCTTGCTGGATATCTTACTAATGTGATTATTCCACAACATGTTGTTTTGGAGTTCGACACCAAGGTAGCGGGTGGATTCTTCAACAACAAGAGTGTGTCCTTTCAGAGTATAGCTGGTGGTTACTGGGTTCCGTGCTCTGGTGACTCTGATGGCGCTGCACTTTTCTGGGTGGAAATCCATACCCCATTTCTTCTCCCAGGCTGCCAGGTTGTCTAGGTCGCGCTGGAGGATGGTTGGATCTTCCGGAGACTGAATGGGTCGATATAGAACACATTCATCTGCAAATAACCGGACCTTGGATTGAACACAGTCAGGGAGGTCATTGATGAAAATCAGGAAGAGTAGTGGTCCTAGCACTGTGCCCTGGGGAACTCCGCTGAGGACATGTATACTCTCGGACGTGGCACCTTCAACCGTGACCTGTTGAACCCGATCAGTGAGGAAGGCTCTGATCCAGTTATGTATGTTGCCTCTCACACCATAGTGGCATAATTTCCTTAACAGACGTTCATGGGGCACTCTATCAAAGGCTTTCGAGAAGTCCAGTACAACCATGTCATGCTGAATCCTCCTGTCCAGTCCTGATAGCAATTCATCCGCTAATGTAAGAAGTTGGGGTTCGCAACTTCTTCTTGCTCTGAATCCATGTTGGCAGTCTGTAAGGATTTGGTGTCTGTCAAGGTGCTTGAGGATATTACTGGTAATGATGTGCTCCTGTATCTTGCAACAAATACTAGTAAGGGAGACTGGCCGATAGTTACTTGGCTTGTATTTCTCACCTTTCTTGAAAATGGCAGTTACATTACTCCTTGACATCCTTCTACAGTTGGCTAGCAGCACTTGGCGGATCTAGATAGAGCCCGGGTTTGAGGTTCAAACGAAAACGAAAACTCCGTAGATCTAGCCTGATTATTTCATTTTTATAGCCTATATCATATGGAAATTTAATCAAGATTGTGTAGGCCTAATGATAGGAAAACGAGACCCTATTTAGACCCTATTTAGGTCTATATGTTCGAACCCTCTTCATAGAAATCATGGATCTACCAAAGGCTGGCAAACCAAACAATTTATTCAACCCTTTCCCAAACAAGTCCTGGTTTTGACGTCCCTAGAAGAAATGGCATGGGAAAACATTGAAACAAAAGAAGAAACTGATGATAATCAGCAGTTTCTCCCTTTGTCTCAATATTTTCTGTGCCATAGGCCTATTTTACACAAACCTTATCATTAATAGATCTAACATCCATTTTGTCCTTTTTTGCAGTTTTTGAAGTGGATCACTCTAAAATTTTGTCGTTTGGGAAAGGGTTAAAATCCGGTGTTAACTTAGGCCTACAGTAGGCTAACATCAGACAGGCACCAGTAGGGGTCATCTTCAATGGCATTTTTTCTGACCAATCAAACACTTAGACCTAACTGAATTCTGAAAGCGATTAAAACCGTACACTGCAGAGACATAACCGGGATTTGCCATTATCTGCCTCTATATAAATGCTTCCCTCAGGCATCAAATTGATGCCCGTTCTACCCCCTTGACGCCTGACCGCATAGCCCTTAGCCTAATGTCCTCCTAGGGTAAATGAATCTCTGACTTTTTTATGGGCCTACATCTCTCTATTTCGCGCATTTTCCAATTTGTCCGAACTTCTTTGTCTCCCCAACCCCTATATTTTCACTTTTTCAAACTGTTTTCTAGAACACCACCAAAGATATGTTAGGCTAGATCTAAATCATGCCATTTTGTCGTCTAGATGGAAATTTAAGAGTTTAACCCTTTCCCAAACGACAAAATTTCAGGCTTGTCAAATTTCAAAGCTGCTACAAACGACAAAGTGCATGTTAATAAAGGTTAGATTTGTGTACAATAGAGCTAGGAAAATATTGAGGCAAAAGGAGAAAGTGCTGGTTGTCAGCACATTCTTCTTTTGCCTCAATGTTTTCCAAAGCATCCATTAGGGACGTCAAAATCAGGGTCTTGTTTCGGAAAGGGTTAGCCTAATCCCTAAAGGATTTCCCAAACTAGCTCGGGTTTTCATGCGCGGACCCAGGGGGTGGGTGGGGGTGTGTCAGGGGGTCATGCCCCCCCCCCCCTGGAATTTGGCGAAAAAGGGGGTTATAAAAAGATTACTGATTATGTCCCAAAATAGCTGCGTCATTTGTCCCTGTGTGCCACTGCAAACTGTTGTTATATTTAGTCTTTCATGGTATGATATCCCAGCAAACATTGCTATATCGGACCGATATCGGCTATATGTCGGAATATCGGTGTCGGCTTTCTGATATCGGCCCGATGTCGGGCCGATATAGATATATTGCAGATATACATTCAGATATTAGTATTTTGCTTGTACAATAAATACGAGTGAAACTGTCTTATTTTGTCAAATAATCAAGTTTGTAATCTGATAATACGGGTTGTAAATTTAAGTCGATATCGGTGCGACATCGGGCCGATATCACCTATATATAGTGTTTCTCACAGCATTGTACTTCTACCTACGCACCGCCTTTGCACCGGTTTCTCGGCTCCGAAAGGTTCGACGAAGATTTACATTACTTTTTTCGATTTCTTCTTAATTATCGAGAATATTTTCGTGCAGCAATTTATTCATCTTATCAAACCCTTCTTCCAACACGAAGAAGTGCTGTTGATTTTGCAATTACACGTGATTATATGTAAGTGAACGTAAATTGTAATGCATTTTCGCGACATTCGACCAGTCACTGTTTTGGGTCAAAAATAAAAATATGTTGTGCTACTTTTGAAATACTCTTGAATCGCAATGTAAGGAATGTCAAACATTCCTTGTTAGATTTTTACCCAACTTATTTCAGAATCTTATGTATTTCAGGTCACATACCTATCTGTGCAATGTGGGGTGTCCAGGACGGGTCCACATGTCCAAGAGGGTCCTCAAAACCTGCCTCAACAACCAGTAAGCAATCCAATACAACTGGTATGGTAAAAAGGCGAGAGAAAATTCAAAGATCTGAAACTGGCCCAGGCAATACTTAGTAAGTAAACATTTGTTTGATTAAGACACTTTTATCTTTAGAGGCAGAACAACAAGCTGTTATACTTGCAATTTGAAAATAAGTATCCTCACTGATAAAATTTGCAATTTCTTTGTACCTTCAGAAAATTCATAAGTGAGCATTTTTTTGAAAAGCCTCATTAGGCCAAATAAAAAAAATATGTGTGATTCGAGGTAACATCTCTAAATAACCAGGGCAGGTTGGTAGGGTTTTTTTTTCCTTTACTTCAGCACCAAGTTATTATAAAACAAATTGAGGTATGCAGATTGATGGTGGTATGATGTTTTAGTTTGCTTCTTCCGTCTTGTTTTTTTGTCACAACTAAAAGTTTTACAATTTACTCTTACCTTTTTATTTCTTTTGTAGAATCGGTCATGAAGTGCAAATCGGTTACTGCATCAGAAGTAGATCAAGACTGCAGAGAGTGGTTTCGGATGGCTAGCGACAGGGATGGTGGCCGTATGAGACGCCAGAAAGGCAGAAGACAGGAAATAAAGTTGAAACAACCGTGGAAACACCTAATGATAATGATTGTTAGGACTAGCATTTTTGCTGTTCAAATATAAGGGAATTCAAGAAACTGCTATTTTAAAGGTGTTTTTGAACTAAATCGGCAGAGTGGAAAATGCTTAAATAATTACTTTTCAAAGGAGTTGCCTCTATATTGGGGCAAATGTGTTGATGGTTTATTGACTGGCTCATATTGTAATTGATTTTATGTACATATGCATTTTGTTCCTGCTACACACTTATATATTTTGTCTCACACATGTCATTAGGTTGGAGCTGGGGCATGGTATCTGCCTAGTCATTGCATTGACAAATGCACTGTTCTTGCTCTTGCCCCTCGATATATGTATTTATATGATTGGGGACTAATATGTAAATACATGTATATGTGTGTAGCAGATCACCTGTGTTTTCTGCTTGTTAATGTATTTCATTTTTATGTCCCCGCATCGAAAGATCTTTTTCTGTGATTATCAGGCACGTAGGAAGCAATTTCATATTGGGGGGCTAAAGCCTAAGTGTCTGAATATTGGGGGGGGGGGCTAAATTGAATTTTACCAAAATTTTCATTGTGAAATAAGGAAAATTCGGCATTTTTGGCCAACTAGCCCCCCCCCCCCCCCCCGTTCCTACGGGCCTGATTATCATCATTCTTCATTTAATTGTCTTGTCAGTATTACATGTATATAAATACTCTAGTCATTACAAATGTATTTCAATTATGCATAACAATTACATGTTTGTGTTTTGCATAAAAAGCAACCGATGCTACCTTAACAATCTAGCATATTCAGTAACCATCGGAAGTTTTTATACAATTCTTAGAATTATAAAACTACATTCTGTCAGAGCTTTGCATTTTTTCGTGGCCTTTTTCAAGTTTTCTGCTACAAATTGAAACTGATGTCCAGCAATATGGACCAAGATCAGGTCCTATAAATTGTGGAGTCCGATCTTGGTCCATATTGTTTGAGCATGCTTTTGTACGTAGAGAGCAAAAATAACTGCAAAATCTCAAAATTTGTCCAAGAACTTTCGATGGTTACTGTATCAGTCAGTACTATCTTTTGAGAAAACCATGTTTTTAATTAGTTGTCGTTTGGCTGAATTTCTTAAGCTTTAGACTGCCAAAAACAAACTTCGTTTCATACGCAAACAGCTTGGTATGAATATAATGCTGAATCTTTAATCGTTTTGTCATTCTAAAATTTCTGTTGCTACACGTTGACTGATGACAACAGGTCTAGCTTATGAGTTTATTTTGAATAAAACTTTGAACTGAAAAACCATCTTGTTCTATTTAGCATTTCGACACTTAATTGCTGATACTCTTATAGATATTGGCCTGATTTATCCGGCTGTATCACAGGATACAGCAAATAGTTGAGAATAACGACAAGAGTTGGCCACTCCCGACATCTTAAATAGAGAAAGGTGGTGGATATAGTTGAACTACCTTGAATAAAAGGCTCTAATGAGGAAAAAAAGCTGCCCTAGCAATATCGGCTTAAAGTCGGCTCAAAATCGGCTGTATATCGGATAGCCGATATCGGACCGACATCTAGCCGGGTTGCACATCCGATGACGGGCCGATGTAGGATTCCGATATCGGGCCGATATATACGACGATATCGGGCCGATATCGGACCGATATGTAATGTTTGCTGGGATGTATCTGCATGCATGGACCCAGAAGGACCCCGTGCCCCCCCCCCCCCCTGGAATTTGGCAAAAAGGGGTTAAAATTGGAAGACCCCCCCCCCCCCCGGGAAAAATACCTGGATCCGCGATTGGCCTTTGACGTCGCTAATAGTTGATGACCAGCTAAATTAACACCAAAGTAGTAAATCCTAAAAAAAAGTGCGTCGAGTTCAACTGGTCGAAAATTTCATTGAAAAAATGTATTTTAAATCTGTAAATATTTCGTTCAAAGGAAAACTTTCATGAAATATATAAAGGTATTAATAAGAGCGTCAACCAATGTGCTTTATTTGAAAAATAATGGTTTAATTGTGACTCTTAAGATAAATTCACAGCAAGTTAGTTATTAAAGCGAAGGGCGTATGCTCCGAAAACCCGCGAAAACACGTCACATTCACGACGTCATGGCAACGTAATTAAAAATATATTATACGTCAAATACGGCACGACGCTGAACTCGCCGCCACACAAGCTTTAATTTGGTAGGCCTACCAGTTTTACTGGGATTCATTGAAAATATATTTCTAATGCTATGGTCCCCTTCCACCTTAAAGGCCCGATCACCTACGATTCCGGGTCCGTATACGTTAAAATTATACTTCACAGGTCCTCTGTTTAAGACGTGCTCCGGCCGTGATGTGGACGCGAAATGGTGTATGTGACCATGCCTTAACGTATTTCAATTTTTATTTCTTTTATAGGACATCGTGCACTTTAATCTAATGAATGGTAATTCTGCAGGATGAAAACTTATGTTCTATAATAATTAAACATGAGCAAAACAGCGAACATATTTTATCTCTTATTACACTAAACCTTTAATGAAGATTCAGCAGCAATTAGATCTATAGTCCAGTCACGATATTATGGTACATGTTTACAAAATCTACTGATGTAAACAATGACAAAAAGCGTTTATAAACTCGATACAAGTTTGCATGCGCTAGTTCGTATCTTGCAGGTGTGATACAACTGAAAGCTTCAAACCATCGCATGTAAAGTTACAGTAGGGCCTTTTTTGGATTTCGATATTGTGTTGATAACATACATGTATATAAATATTGTAAACATGTGCCATAATATCGAGACCGGACTGTAATCATAAATATCATCTATGTTGAAAGACTCGTGTCTTTCTTTGTTCAAATCATAACTTGCATTTCTGCAGATCGTTATTTTGAAGGACATTTGCCTAAAAACCCAAGCGTCATTGAAAATAATAATGAAGGAACAAAGTGTTCTTACAATACCTACCTATAGGGAACCATTTTATCCAGTAAACAATGACGTAATTTCAGGCGTGTTTTAATGTGTGTCTGGTAACCAGCATAATCAAAGCGCTGAAAGCGCTGAAGGCCTTGAAGAATTTGAACACATGCAGATTATTGGTATGAGAAAGTTTAAATATTCTTTAACTTCAGCAATAATCAAAGCACTGAAAGAGCTGAAGGCCTGGAAAGTGTACGAAAAATAACAAGAGTAATATAATATTTTAATCTTTTATATTTTTTTGAAGAAGTTTCGAACAAATTTGAACACATGCAGATTTTTGGTATAAAACAAAAGTAAAATGAACAGAAATCATCTGTATGGTATGAAACAAAAGTAAAATGAACAGAAATCATCTGTACTGGATGGCCACTAGAATCATGGGGGGCAAATTATCAAGCATCAGGTAAGAAGGATTCCGATTGCAGATTTATCCATTTTATTTATTGCATGATCAATTCCTGTCCAAATTGTGTTAACAATAAATCTGCGACCAAAAACGGTCTTAAGACCGTGAATAATTTGGGCCCTGCCCCCTGGTTAATAAATCATCGAAACACAATAGCATATTATCAGAACATTATATAAAAATACCGGTAAGTGCATGTCGTTCTTTAAACCCTTTATCATTCCATTACCAAACGGCAAAATTTTAGACTTGTCCAAATTCAAAGATGTTGCAGACGACAATTTCAAGTAATTACTAAATATAATTTCACATTTTTTCACAATGTTTTTCAAACCCATTATCTCTAGGGGAGTCAAAGACAGTCATTATGTGGGAATGGGTTAAAAATCAGTTATTATTTTGCTGCTGAAGCTAGAAGTTTTTGAAATTTCTCTTTATGGGCATTTTCTTTTGTTGAAAAAGACATGTTTTGGTTAAATTTCAATTATAACATGCAAGTCAAAACATATAAGAGAACATGAAATATCATGGAAACACAATAGCAAATTATCTTGACATTATATAAAAGTATGCGAGCAAAACTAATTATATATACAAGAGGGCCATGATGGCCCTATATCGCTCACCTGAGTTTCCGATTCTACAGACAAGTATAGTCTGGTCTTGGATTGGATACAGTTTGGTAGGTCATTTATATAGACTAAGAAAAGATAAGAAAAGACATGGACAGAGCACTGAACCCTGAGGGATGCCTAAGAGAACGGGTAGAGTAGTTCATGAGTGATCATCAATACCTACTCTTTGAGAACGATCATTTTAGAAGGATTATATCCATCTTGAGATCAGTGGAAGGACACCCAGCTTATTCAATTTGGATATCTAATTGCTGTGATCAACCTTCTTCTTCTTCCGGTTTAGGTCAGGTTTCTTCATAGAATGTATATTTGACCGACGATGGGATGAGATAATCACCTCTTCCATTGGTTATGTACAGCTAAAAGTCTATACGGTACAGTTAAAACTATGTACATCCATCAACCGGTTACTTGCTACTGGGTAGGGCCGCAGCATGCTGCGGTAGGGCGACCCTGAGCCCCTGAGCGTAGAAGCATCTGAGACGGCTATAGGAAGGTGGTTCCAAATCAAATGCCTTACTAAAATCCATTTCATGTATATATCCGCTTGTTGAACATTTTCAAGATTGTCGTATGCTTCTTGGGTAAGGCTAATCGATTGAGATTCACAGGTATGTTTTGCTCTGAAGCCATGCTGGTACTGGCTAAGTAGATTATTCTTATCGAAGTGGCCCATGATGTTTGTTATCAGGATGCGCGCCATAATTGTTGATGCTATGCAGGTTAAAGAGATTGGCCTATAGTTGCTGGCTTTATACTTTATACAGCTTTTTATAGACGGGTGCTACTGTTTTACTTCTCTTATCTTTGGGGACAATACCTGATTCTAGAGAAAGATTGGAGATGACCTTGACAATAGATCAACTGTATATCTTGTAATATTTCTTTACACCTCTGGTAAAATATGTTTTTGGAAAACAATGCGGCATAATTAGAAAATGTACGTTCTGCTCAGTATTTTTTTGTGTGCTATATTGAGCACAATTTCCAAATTTATTAATGCCCATTATGTCGTCTGCATTAGCTTTGGAATTTGACAAGTCAAAAGTTTTTACATTTTGGAATGGGTGAGATAATGGTAAATTCCATATTTTATATCTTGTTCAAACAATCAAGATGAAGTAATGGATTGAATAACGATTTATTAAATGAAGTTAAATCATTGCCGACAAATCGTGATGTTATTTCTATATATCTTCACAATATATCATTTAGAACCTTATTAAATCATGAATCTGCCTATTAAAACATAACTATATAACACATACAAATACATAGATATATAAATAACACAGTTTTAAAACAGATTAAAGAATAACAAATCGTTACTATTACCTACGGTATTGGAAAACCAAATATTTCAAGTGTGTATCGGTAATCAATGACGCGTTCCGTGTGTTCCGGTAATTACTATGCGTTCCATGGTGTTCCGGTATTTCTATGGACCCAATAGTTCTTTCGCGGGGGAAAAACGAACATTTACGGACAATTTTGCAATGAACGAGTTTCTTTAAATATTAGAGGAACGTCGGTTACTTTCGGACAGTTAAGCGATCGTCAGCCATTATTTAGATAGGTGAAGACAAAAACTGCATCTTATGTCACAATCAGAAAATTCTAAGCCTTTTCCCCGGCATCGGTAATGAGAAGTAAGTATTAAGCGTATAAAACCGGGTACCATAAGGAAAACAAAATGAGTCATCAACGAAAGGTTATTTCGGACACATCGGGTCTGATCGGACAGGCCGATAATCGAGCTAGATTTATTTCAAATAATTATGTTTGCACTTTTACGTAATTAATTTGGAACAATCTAAAATTTTGTTTGGAAAGGTTTTAGGTAAGATAAAATACAAATGAACGATCTAAGATATTTATTTGCATCAAGTATTTCATAAAAAAAATAAAAGGTATACGCTGGTAGCAGGATTTGAACGTCGGTTCCCCGGGTTCTGAGACCTCGACATCACCGCTCGACCACTGAATTTGCTAAACATTGTGTGACATACTTAATATATAAAATCATTATTTTTCCGGTTAGACCCGACGTATCAGTTTTCCTTCGGGTCAGATCGGACACCATTTTATTTCCGAAAATAACTAATATTTCTATCATCGACAGGTAAAAACCTCTCGAAAACCTTTTAATCTTCTTTTTAAACCAGACTAAAAAAGATTTAATCGCAATAATACATCGTCATAATCTTGCGTCTGCAGGGTTTCTATATTAAGATATTGCTTACGAACCTCTACGGAAATTTTGATTCGGGGAAAACCCCCTAAACGTTGAGTATTGGCGGCGAATGAATCCGAGCATAATATATGTTGCAATCGATTTCTTGATTGTAAATATTTTACGATTTTAAATGCCTTTACTACTATCAACGTATGTATTTACTTCTTTTGTAATGTACATGGGTACAAAATCTGCATAAAGTAACTTAGATCTAATCCAGTTCCGATTTACTTTTCATCGCGCAAGAACACTATCTATCTGCGTTCAACGTTTTCACAAGATAAATTCTGCACGCCCTGAGAAAAATGACATGCTAAATTTGGCCTCTTCAAGGCCAATTATATTATTCTTCTGTTGCCTCATTGTATTCCCAACAATTTTCTGCTATGGATATCAAAAGCTGGTTTTGTTTTGAAAAGGGATCTAAGCTTTCCCATAGGGATCCGTAATTTGAGCCTTGGCACCAACTAGACTAGAATAGTCTAGATGGTGCCAAGGCTCAAATTACGGACTCCTATGAGCTTTCCCAAATGACACAATTTTAGGATGGCCCAATTTGAAAGCTGGTGCAGACGACAAAATGGACGATAAAAAAGTTAAAATTTGTGTACTACATGTATGATAGAGCAAGGGAAATATTGTGGCCAATGGGAGTTGTTGATTATTAGCATTTTCTTCTTTATCCTAAATGTTTTCAAGCCTATTCTGTGGGAAACGTTATAACTAGAAGACCTGAAGGTATTGAGTCGCTCCACAGGCCAGAATTTCTTGAAATCAAAAGTTTTGACTTATGTAATTGATTCATACATTATCTTTGATCAATTCTCTAAAACAAAGAGTTTTAAATCTGAATATGGTCAATATCTGTGGTTGTTGGAATGTAAACAAGTTCACTTATTTCTTACATAAAATAAGCTTTATTCGTTGAGCATTAGACTTAAAACAAGGGAGGTAACTCAATGAGCAAATATCTTGGACTTATAATAGCTACCTACCTTGACTCCAATATATTTTGATCTCCTTCAGTCAAACGAATACTGTTATTTTGTAAAATTCAAGTGCAGAAAATTCTAAACTTTCCAGTCCAATCAGACATCTGAGACCTGATGGTCAGCAACATTGTGTCCAAGTTTTATTTTGAAAGGTCAATATTAATTTTGATGTTGTTGGAGTGAAAAAAACATCGAAAAAAAAGGTAATTTTGTCAAATTTAGGGGCAGATAACTCAGGATTTTCTGAAAGTTGCATGAAAGCAAGGCATTATTGTCAGAAAGATTACTTTTAAGTTTTGTGTTGATTGGTTCATGTATATGGATTTTAGAGCAAAAAGTAAGGTCGAAAACAGCAATTTCGTAAATTTCAAGGGCACATAACTCAAGATGTAAAATTTAGATCTAAGTGAAAATTACACTCTGGCAAGATCTTATAGTTACCACATACTTTCCAAGTTTTGTCTTGATTGCTCAATATTTGTAGTTGCTAAAGTGAAAACAAAGCCAAAACGGCCATTTTTAACATTCAAGGGCAAATAACTCCAGACTTTATGGTCAAATCAGAATTCTTTGAAGGAATCTGATAGAGGGTCACTCAAGGATCATTCATGTGAAGTTTGATTGAAATTCTGAGGAGAAGATTTTTAAAGAAAAAGTTGACGACCGGTTGGATGCACGATGGACACACCGTCATAACAATAGCCCGCTGGCCTGAAAGGCCAGTGGAGCTAACTATACCATCTTTGCCTCAGGAAAGGTGTATACACAGTTTTTTGTTTATGTTTTAGATTAATGCTTTCAGAAAGAGTTCCTACAATTATTGCAAGATTTCAGACCTACGCTCTATTCAACAGCTAGTCTTGGGAGACAGGGGACTTCCACGTAAAGTCTCATCTCATTAAGCGACCAATGGGTTAACCCTTTCCTATACAAGGCCTGGTTTTCACGTCCCTAATAGAGAAGGCTTAGAAAACATTGAGGCAAAAGAAGAAAATACTGATAATCAGCATTTCCCCTTTTGCCTCAATATTCTTCAAAAATCCCCTCTTTGTTAACATCCATTTTGTTGTCTGTAGGAACGCTCAAATTGAACCACTCTACCATCCATTACCAAATGACAAATTTTGGACCTGTCCAAATTCAAAGATGTTGCAGACGACAATATCAAGTGAATAAAATTTTACATTTTTTTGTCGTTCTCGGCAGAGAACATTGTAGGAAATGAAGAAATTGCTTGTCGCAAGCAATTTCTTCATTTTCCACAATGTTTTCTAAGGCCATTATCTTGTAGGGAGTCAAAAGGAGTCATTGTGCTGAAATAGATTAACCCTTTCCCAAACAAGACCTGGTTTTGACATCCCTAATAGAAAAGGCTTTGGAAAACAATGAGACAAAAGAAGAAACTGCTGATAACCCGCAGTTTCTCCTTTTGTCTCAATATTTTCTGTGCTATATTGTACACAAATACCTTCCTTTTTAACATCAATTTTGTCGTCTACAGCAGCTTTTGAATAGGACTGCCCTAAAATTTTGTTGTTTGGGAACGGATTAAAGGTCCATTGAGACACCATTACACCAAATTCGCAAGCATGCAACATAAGAAGCCATGGGCCCATATCAGTCCGCATGACCTTGTAAGGTTTGTTGTCCAACCAAAACTCATTAGGTAAACCTGAATGGATAGATAATTTCTGCCCAACCAAAAGACACACAAGTAAGATTATTTGGTTTTTCTATATCAAGTCTGTATCTACTAGCATTTAACGTAGTCACATTTTACAATTCTAGTAACGTTCATGGGGAAACTGGTCCTTGATAGAAAGTGAAGACTTGGTAAAGGCACTATTAAATATTTCTTTCTGGCTCTATACAATGCAATGATCAAGCAGAATGCCAACTCTGACTGTCCCCATATTGTTCTGATGTATAAAATATCTGGCAAGGATCAAATTAAGTTTCCAACAGACAGACAGAGGCTTTTCTTCACTTCTTCTATGGAGATGTCAAAAGCAAATTTTGTTTGGGAAAGAGATGAGGATATTCTCAACTAAGCATAAAATAACAAAACAAGTACAATGTATTGCTTTTGAGGATAAGTATAATGTAGAAAATCTTTTAACAATAAAATCTATACAAATCAACAGTTAATAAGGTATTAAATTTTATTAAAACACTCCTCATATACATAGGTTCTATTTTAAACCCATAGCAAATAACTAGAAAATAAAATTGTAGACTGGTCCAAATTGAAGCTGCTGCAAGAAAGCTGCAGCAAGGGAAAATATTAACATTGCTGAAATAATGCGAACAAGAGTCGTCAGTGACGGATTATGCTCCCCGAATAAGTGTTTGTCACAAAATAAAAACTATCATACATTAAGCCCCCTTTTCCCATGACAGATTTTTTGTACACACATTATTTTTAGAATATGGTCTAGGACATCCCATTTATCATATAAGTGCAAAATTTCATTAAATCCTGCCCTTTAGATGAAGAGAAATAAGAGAAAAACTAATTTTTACATTAAGGCCCCTTTTTCCATGACACAGCCTCAAATCAAGAAACGGAGAAAGAAGTCCCTAAGGATTATCCAAGGGAGTTCACATGTGAAGTTTCATTGAATTTGGCGCAAGGGTTGCTGAGATCTGGCTGTGGACGGACAGACACACGGACGGACGCACACACGGACGGACGGACAGCATGGCGACTATATGCTCCCCCGAAATTTTTTCGGGGAGCATAATAAAGAAAAGAAAACCAGCAATTTCTCCTTTCCTATCTAAATTTTCAGCAACACTAAAAGTTCCAAACTATTTATCAATTACCTACATATCTTTACCAATCAGACCGTTACAAATCAGACCATTGTAAGATTTTATTGTTTGGAAAAGGAAACCAGTTTATATATCAGCAGCATACTTCTGTCACATGCACAATTCTGCGTCCATATCACAGCTGAAGCCCATCCAAAAATTCTCACCTTTACAGCAAGTTTTTGGACATGATATGGATGTAATGTGAACGCATATGTGTATGTGTCAGGCCTTTAAATCAATCAAAATCACTTTGTGAATGAAATTGCGTCTTATGATAAAACAACAAATGTTTGTGAAACACATATGCCCCTGATTTAACATTCATTTGAAGTTTTGGACAGAATGATAGATGGACAGACAATGGTAAAATATTATGCCCCCGATCTTTAGATAAAGGAGGCATGAAAAGTGTGCAATTAAGGACAAAAAGTGCAGGTCAGTTTTTTTGTGTTTTTTTTTGTAAGTTAAAGAATAATTCTTAAAAAACTTTTCTTGACCCAAAGATGACAGCTACCCGTGGTTGGTAAGTATTTTTAACCTTTTCCCAATTAAGACCTGGTTTTGACACCTCAGGGGAATAGGCCTGGGAAAACATTGAGGCAAAAGAAGAAAATGCTGATAAACAAATTATCAGCATTTTCCCCTTTTAACTCAACATTTTCTTTTGTGCTTGCTTCTACACAAATTATATCATTATTGACATCAATTTTGTCGTCACAAGTAACTCTCAAATTGAACCACCCTAAAATTTTGCTGTTTGGGAAAGGGTTGAACTTTTTTTATACACATGACAACAACATGATATGGGCCGCGACGCGAGAAAAGCGGAATTTAGCATGAGCGAAAACAAAGACGCAGATCAGCTTCGCGGTAACCGCGAATCTGATCAGCATCTGTGTTTTCGCTGGTGAGAAAGTTTATAGTTCTTCTGCTTCCCATGTACGAAATTTCGTGACTCTAATCCTTTTCTGCGGCTGTACAGCCTCATTTGTGTCGGATCTGGTCTAAACTCCTGAAGACCGATTTTCTCGCGTCGCGGCTCATATAAGCCCTATTTTCTGGTGTGACATAGTTTTGTTTTTATTTTTCAGCAGTAGGTACCAGCATGGTTTGTCCTGATTCATCCTCGATAGAGTTAATGATGGTTTTACAGAAGAAACATTCCTTTTTAATCAGCAGTTGATGATGTATACACGACCTGTGAAATATAAAATAATGAACATATTTCAAATCAAAAACTTTTTTATCAGACTGCATATACAAAGATAAACCTGCATGTACTGGTTATTTCATCCTAGACTTGAATAAATCTGTTTTCCAGAAACAAAATTAGATTTGTTTTGTACAGTTAGTTTTTGTTTTAGCATTTACCCTACCCAAGATTTGTATGATAATAAGCTGGAATGGAACTAATGGCTTACAATTCATCATTAACTATAAAACACTTTGAGAATCTTCGGATGTCATCCATAGCAACAGAAATTGTCAAGGATGAGACCTGGAAATTGACAAGGATATCTCTCATTAATTTCCATTGTCACGGATGACACCGAAAGATGTATGAAGTGTTTTGTAATTAATGATGGATTGTAATCCTTAAACCACCATATTACCCAAAGTCCAAATTTGTTGTCCATGTGTCATTCAAATAATGCCAAATGTTTCATTGTTTGCACTTAAGCTTGACCTTATAAATACAACACCCGCTCCTTCAAACTATCAATTGTGAGTTTAAAAATAATCCAACCTGCAAGATTTATGTCCGCAGGGCCTGAATGTGGTTGTTTGTTGATTTGCATAGCAGATATTGCATAGTTCATCCTCCTGTATATGATGTTCTTGTCGAACAAATGTCTCCTTTTTACTCGTCATGTGATCAATCAGATCCTTCACATTTTGCAGCTCTTCTGGTGAAATCTCCTTATCTGAAATAATATGAGCCAGGATCTGGGAAAAGGTCTGTTAAGGTTTGGAGCCCAACGTGGTTCAAGATCAGCTTGCGTATACATGCAGTCTGATCATGAACCATGATGTACTTTTAAAAATAGCTTCTTCATTACCTGTAGCATTAATAAGATGGCAACATGGATCTCTGACACTCTGCAGCTAGGCACAGAAACACCTTAACCCATTCCCAAACATTGACTCTGTTTGATGCCCTTCTAGATAAAGGCTTAGGAAAACATTGTGGAAATTGTGACAAGCAATTTCTTCATTTCTCACAATGTTTTCTACCCAAAAAAACTAACGAATATACAAGAGGACCATGATGGTCCTTAATCGCTCACCTGCACCTAGATAGAATGAAAGTCCCAATGTTGTCAATTAAGTTCAAGAGCACATAATTTAAGATGCGAGATTATGATCCAGCTGAAAACTGCTTTCATAATCTTGAATGATCAATATTTGTAGCTGTTACAGTAAAAACAAAGTGGAAGAAAACAACAATTTTGTCACTGTAAAGGGCACATAACTCTGTTCTGATAAAGATATTCTCATCAACATTAGGTCCAAGTTTTGATTATTTGTTAATATTTATTGCTGTTTGAGAGAAAACAAAGTAAAAACTGCAATTTTGTAACCGTTAAGGGCACACAACTCTGTTTTTTTATTTCAATCAATCTGACGAATTAAAACATTTAAGATATTATGGTCACCAACATTGCGACCAAGTTGTGTCTTGATTGGTCCATATTTGTTTGTTAGAGAGAAAATAAAGACGAAAACGGTAATTTTATGAAATTAAAGGGGCATTTTCTCTTGTTTTTCTGGCCAAATCAAGCTGAAAATTTAACTCATCAAGGATCTTGTGGTCACCAACATTGTGGCCAAGTTTTGTCTTGATTAGTCAATAAATGTAGATGCTACAGTGTAAACAAAGTCAAAAACAGCAATTTTGTCAAATTCAAGGGCACATAACTCCAGACTTCCTGCTCCTATCACACTGAAAATCAAACTCATCCAAGATCTTATAGTTACCAACATTGTGGCAAAGTTTTGTCTTGATTGGTCAATATTTGTAGATGCTAGAGTGGTAACAAAGTCAAAACTAGCCATTTTTGACATTCAAGAGAACATAACTCCGGACTTTCTAATCCGATCTGACTCAAAATCAAACTCATTTGAGAACTTATGGTCATACATATTTTGACCAAGTTTGGTTAAGATTGGTCAATATATGTTGATACTAGAGTGGTAACAAAGTCAAAACTAGCCATTTTTAATGTTCAAGGGCACATAACTCCTGACTTTATAGTCCGATCTGACTCAAAATTGAACTCATCCGAGAACTTATGGTCATACATGTTTTGACCAAGTTTGGTAAAGATTGGACAAAGTTTGTGGATGCTAGAGTGGTAACAACAAATTGTGGACAGACGGACAGACGAACGACGGACAAAAAGCGACCACAATAGCTCACCTTGAGCACTTCGTGCTCAGGTGAGCTAAAAATTCCATCCACTTGAAATTGTGATCTGCATCATCTTTGAATTTGGATCAGTCTAAAGTTTTGCCATCTGGTAATGGGTTAAATCATGGTGGTCTCAAATGCTATTGGAGACCTTTTCAAGATCTATCATACTATATGGTCAATCTCTCTTTAATGCCCTGGTAGCTGTCAAAAGTTGAACATCATTAATTGAGAATATAATGTGGATATGAAACTATAAATTTTCTGAAAACCAATCTGTTTAAACGCATTCTGTTCAAGAGTATTAACTTGTCAGCTCTGCTAGCACAATAGAAGAAAATGGTATTTGTAATCTCAAAGTTACATGTTCTATCTAAAGTATCTTAACCCCTTCCCAAACAAGACCAGGTTTTGACGTCCCTAATAGAAAAGGCTTGGGAAAACATTGAAACAAAAGAAGAAACTGCTGATAACCAGCAGTTTCTCCTTTTGTTTCAATATTTTCTGTGCCATATTTTACACAAATCCTATCTTTAATAACATCCATTTTGTCATTTGAGGCAAGTTTTGAAGTGGATCACCCTAAAATTTTGTCGCTTGGGAAAGGGCTAAGTAAGTTGATCAGGGGAGAAAATGTACAGCTAGATGCTGAAACTAGGCTTTGAAAAAGTATTTACATGTTTTAAGCATCTTTAACCTATTCCGACACATTGACACTTTTTTATGCCCCTCAAGAAATAGGAATGGGAAAACATTGTGGAAATGAAGAAATTGCTTATGACAAGCAATTTCGTCATTTCACACAATATACTCTTCTTAAAATGTTGTAAAATTTCAAAAATTCTTCACTTTGAAAACATCGTCTACAACATCTTTGAATTCTGAAATTTTGCTGTTTGGCAATTGGTAAAGTTATGCAATTTGAAGCAAATAAATGCTGTATCAAGTAGCATCAAGCAAAATCAAACTTACAATTTCTAAAATCAAAGTTCTTCTCCTTCTTGCCAGGCAGTATAGCTGCAGCCGCCAGGTCCTCAGAAACATTGGCTCCTAACATAAACTCCAGAGATTCTATCTTGAAACCGGCATCTGACAGCAGTATGTTTGTTACTAGAGACTGACTGAAATATATGATATGATTGTGTAAGGTTTTTGCATATAAATACTGAGTTTGACAGCATTATGCATTAAAGCATTGTACACAAATATTCATCTGTGTGTGAACAGATTCTTAGTATTTTGAATAGACATACAGCCTTCTAACTAACTTACAAAGCAGATAGATAGATGACCAAGATGACCATTTTGAATCATTTTTAAGAATAAATTAAACCTGAATATCAGCTATCACAGCTAGGATGGGGAGACAAAAGATAAGAAAACTTGAGGACATATCATCCCTTTTCAATGGAAACCTTGTAACTGCAGCTTGTTTTAAGCTGCAGTTACAAGGTTTTTGTTGAAAAGCAGCGATATGTAGATGTAGTATAGGAATGTATATTACAAATGCTAACTCACCATTTAGCATCAGTTTTCAGTATCAATTTGACTAGAATACCAGCTATCACAGCTAAGATGGGGAAGTGGGTTACACTCTCTAAACCTGGAGATTGATTGGTATCAAAGCTAATTACATTTTGCACATATTAAACAATATAATTCCATTTTCAAACCATTTCTAAAGAAAGTTTTTTTTAATGAAAAAGAAACTTACAAAATAAAAGAGTTCGACATCCTGAAATTGAAAATTTCTAAATCCTTATTTTTAAAATCTGTCCTGCTGATTTTAATTCTTTTTCAAACAAACGGCCAATTTAAGAGACTTTTCAGTAAGTTTATCTTGAGTTTTTGTCACAATAAATGAATAGAAAGCAGGCCATCTAGGCTAAGGTGAGAATGCATGTCTGTGTGAGCTGATTTCAATCTACACTGCCTACCATAGATTTTGTCACAAATAGAAATTAATGTGAACAGCATGAGAAGGATAAATCATTTAACAAGTCCTTTGTTTATGGTATTGTTTGTCTAATTTTGGACACACATAATGCTAACTGCATATTGACAGATAATTCAACTTAAAATTTAAACTGACCTGTTATATACAGCGAGACTACATTATCAAACATCCCATTTCGTAATGTTATCCTATTTAATACCAGACATATCAACTGAAAGGACAAAATATACAACATTTTTAACAATTTGCTTGTATATTAATACAAACACATGTATATACAAGAGGACCATGATGGCCCTAAATCGCTCACCTGAACTGCTAAGATACATTGTCAAGGTGATAAAATGATAACAAGGGCACACATCTCTGAAAATGCTAACGTAAGCTAATAAATATACAGCAATTTTTCTAGATATGATAAACCCGCAAAAAGATATCAACTCATGACGGGATTCGATCCCGGGACATCTCTGTCCCTAAGCGAACACTCTACCATGTCGCTATAAAAGCCAGCTTGTAAGGCGAGATAGTATAAGTGCCCCTTTATACTACATCTGGCTACAATTCTGTAATATTCTACACAAATTCTATGACTCCTAAACTCAGGGAATTATTAAGAACATGTTAAAGTCTAGGTGTACAAAGTAAGTGCCCATACATGACATAGACACTTATATTAATAGTTTTGCAATAAGCCTTTTAAATACAATGGCAATTACTTTTTTTGCTAAGAAAAGACTGGGTTTACCGATTTGTTTTGATAAACTGACGGTGCGATTATAAAATCTCGTAGCTACAGCTTAAATCAAGCCGTAGTTACAAGATTTTGTAACAGCACTTACGAAATACTATTGTTTGTCCGAAATTACGTCTTTGTTTACCTGATAAAATTGTTCCCTATTTAACTGAAACAAGAGCCGTCACAGACGGATTATGCTCCCCGAATAAGTGTTTGTCACAAAATAAAAACTATCATACATTAAGCCCCCTTTTCCCATGACAGCTTTTTTGTACACACATTATTTAAAGAATATGGTCTAGAACATCCTATTTATTACATGAGCACAAAATTTCATTAAATTCTGCCCATTAGATGAAGAGAAATAAGAGAAAACTAATTTTTACACTAAGGCCCCTTTTTCCATGACGCAGCCTTAAATTTACAAACGGAGAAAAAGGTCCCTAGGTATTGACCCAGGGAGTTCACAAGTGAAGTTTCATTGAATTTGGTCCAAGGGTTGCTGAGATATGGCTGTGGACGGACGGACGGACGGACACACGGACGGACGGACAGCATGGCGACTATATGCTCCCCTGAAATTTTTTCGGGGAGCATAATAAAAGCACACTAATCCACTATTTTACCTGTATCAATCTATTCATCAATAGTTCAGCTGATGGTTTTGAGTAGTCTGACAATAGATCTGGGCATATACTGACAACCATTTCTATCACCCGAAACAAGCACACAGAAATCTCAAAACATGTCCCGCAGATCTTCAGTTGACGGTTCTCCAAAAATAATCGCCTCTCAGATCTGGATATGGCTTGTTGAATCTACAGGAAAACAAAAGTTCCATGGATATATGACAGTATGTTAAATGTTTGGTACACTTTAACCTTTTCCCAAACAACAAAAGTTTACATTGATCCAATTTGAAAGCTGTAGAATGGATAAAGAATGTATTTGGGAACAATATAGCATAGAAAACATTGAGACAAAAGAAGAAAATGCTGGTTATTAGCATTTTATTCTTTTGCCTAAATGTTTTCCCCAGCCTTTTATATAAGGGACATTAAAACCACATCTTGTTTGGGAAAGGGTTAAGAAATATGTGGTTAACTTTAAAGCAATAGCATAAGTAGAAAGGAAGATATGTAAATTTGCATGTATAACTTTATGTCAATGCAGTAATGTTGAAGCATATGCCCAGGTGACTGGAAAAGTTTACCCTTTCTTTTAAGTATCCAACGAAGACCTTTACAAGAATCGGAATTTGAAAAGTGCTATTAATTCTGCTTAACCCATTACCACAATGTGATGCTTTTTGGCTCCCCTTAAACGTCTTATGAATCTTCGTTTTCATGTCAAATAAGATGAATTCATCTGAAAGAAAATTGTCTCAGAAACACATGAGCAAAATTTCCAATGAAAAATTCAACCCCTAACCAGTTATAACCCGATAAAGATACATGATTTTCGTGTTATTTGACATGAAAACGAAGATTTATAAGACATTTAAGATAAAGGCTTTTGAAAAAAACATTGTGGAAAATGAAGAAATTACTTGTGACAAGCAATTTCTTCATTTCCCACAATGTTTTCTATCCAAAAAGACTAAATATTTTCAAAATTTCATTCATTTTATTATATCACCTGAAACATCTTTGAATTTGGATCAGTCCAAAATTTTGCTGTCTGGTAATGGGTTAAATGCTCATCATGGTACATCTTCTTGTTACTTGGCCTGAAGCATTGTTCTAATTTCCTACTATTGATCCTGCCCATGATTACATACATGCATCTAGTTTTCCTCTTACCTCTTGAATCATTCCAATAAACTCGGAGAAAGACCAGTTCAGCTGGTTGAGCAGGGAGTCTAAAAACTTGGTGGCTGCTTCAGAATTAGAGCTCAGTAGTTCTACAAGCTGACCTTGAAACTTCAGAGATGGACATGGTTCTAAAATGCAAATTATATCAACAGTGAGGATTAGCACTGTACATGCTTGCAATGGCAAAAGAAAGAAACAAATCCTGTCGATACAAAACTTCAGTTTGCACAGAGAGGCGTTCATTTTCCTATATATACCGGTACTACTACAAGCAACAATTTAATGATCCGAATGCCATTTGTGTATTAACTACATTGTTCCACAAATATTACACTATTCTCCCCTCCTAGAAGTTTCAACAAAAAAATTGGCCTTGAGAAATCAATGGTAAGACAAACTCCTGTATGGTAGTTGTCATTATCTGATACTGCCACCAAACCTAGCATGCAACAGCTCGAGGCAAAAACAAACCTTGCCCATCTAGAGCCTCATCTTTGCATTAACCAGTTTGTGTCTTCCTTTTGCATTTGCAAGCTACATCACTTATAAAGTTCAACTAATTGTTTAGTATCAAAATACAAAGATTCTTCAGACTAGGTTAATACCACTTTTGTACATAGTAGATATTAATAATAAAAAATGTCATTTGCATCCAAAATATGTGATGTTGATTTTCTTAAAATAATCACAAACACTGAATCTTAAGCTTGACAAAGCAATGACAATAAGAATTCTTTTTTTAGTAGCAAAATGGTAATCAGCATTGTATCAGATAGTTTGGGAAAGGATTTACCTATTCCCAAACAAGACCTCGCTTTAGCGGCCCTGCAAGAAAAGTCTTTGGGAAAACAATGAGACAAAAGAAGAAACTGTTGATAACCAGCAGTTTCTTCTTTTGCCTCAATGTTTTCTGTATCATATTTTATGCAAATTTTATCTTTATAATATTATTGTGTCATCTGCAGCACCCTTCAAACTAGTCCACCCTAAAATTTTGTGTTTGAGAAAGGTTTAACCCTTTCCTAAACGATACAATTTTAGGGTGATCCACTTCAAAAACTGCCACAAATGACAAAATGGTTATCAGCAGTTTCTTCTTTTGTTTCAATGTTTTCCCAAGCCTTTTCTATTAGGGACGTCAAAACCAGGTCTTGTTTGGGAAAGAGTTTAAGTCATAATGAAAAATATTTCCACTTACTTTGTAAACTGGCTGTACCAAACTCTGTGAGCTGTACTTTAGTAGGCACCAAATGTGGCAGGTGTGAATACCGAAATCCAAAACCACAACCCTGTTTGAAAATATAAGTTCAAGTTATTTGGCTGGATCATCATTTCTAGTGTGATACTATAGTCTGTGATATTCAATTACTATTTATATCATCATTATGTTAAATTTGTCACCAAATCATATGCTAAATTATTTAATTGTAAACCTGACTTTCTGTGCCATGCCTCCATTATCTGGGACCACAATGGAAATAAGAGGACTTAATTTTCTTCTTTTTTGTGTTATCCTTTGTAATGGAGCGCATTACATGGTTGATACATTTTTTTTCATAACTAATTATGTGCAATATTGCTGTAATGTGTTTTTACTATGCCATGTTTTGTACTCTTTTACCAAAATAAACTTATTATTTATTATTATTATCTATGTTATGATATTAGAGTTAGAATCATTGAAAGAAGAAAACACAAGTTTTACTAAATTTGTGAGCCTAATACTTTTGTAGAAAATGTCAATGTTAAAATTCGGACATACAGACAGATTGACAGACAGACAGATTGGACAACAAATAAACAATATGTTCCAAACCTTTTGATACGGAAGCTTAAACATCTTAAAGAACAAGATATATTTGTGAAACACAAAAACTGTTGAAAAATCTATTTTACAAGAATATGACCCTGATGTTTAACATTGGATGACTTAGGCTTACAATACTATTCAAGATCGTACCAAACTTGTTAGCAATCCAAGCTGATGACTACTTTACACCTGCCCACACATCTAGATACACACATTGTGCACACAGTAAGAAATTCCTACAATTTCCAGTGTCAACCAAAATCTATAAGAACAGTTTCTGTCCAAGCCTTATCAGGACATGCCTGGAACACACTACCAGCATCAGCAGCTGTGGCTGTTGGATTGGTATCCTTCAAGCCGGAGCTATCAACACTTAAATTTTAACTTCTTTCCATAGCAAGTACACTCTAAAGATATCTCTGGGCTATGCTATTGGGGGGCATACGGGTCCTGGTACTGCCACAGAAGGGAGACCCGTTAGAGATTGAAGAATGAAACACTACAGTGACTTCTTTTCTAGCTTCTGATTTTCCTACAAACTGTTATAACTTGCAATGATAGTCAAGTGTGACCGAACATGTAGATGTAGATCAATAGATGCATATTTGTAAACATGTCCTTAGGTAATCTTTACCTACCTTCCAAATTCTAACCAGAATCCAGTTAGTTTGAACCCAGGACCTATCTTGATACGGTGCTATCAAACATTTGAGGAAATGGTTACGACTGAAATAAATGCAAAGAACATGAGATATGATTAACCCTATCCCAAATGGCCAAAATTTTGACAGTTCCAATTTGTAAGCTTTAGCCGACGAAGACTGTTGGTGTATGAAATAGCAAAGAAAATACTGAGGCAAAAGGAGAAAATACTATTTATCAACATTTTCTTCTATTGCCTCAATGTTATCAAAAGCCATTTTGGTTAGGGATGTCAAAACATGGCCTTGTTTGGGAAGAGGTCAAAATGGTTGCTCATGCAAAAAGACCTAGACGGTCGTTTAAAACATTACCAGACAGCAAAATTTTACGCTTGTCCAAATTCAAAGATGTTGCAGACGACAATTCCAAGTAAATGGATTTTGAAACATTTTGCTCTTTTGGGATAGAAAACATTGTGGGAAAAAGAGAAATTGCTTGTCACAAGCAATTTCTTCATTTTCCGCAATTTTTTCCAAAGCCTTTATCTTTTAGGGAGTCAAAAAGCGTCAATGTATGGGAATGGAGACCTTGATGTCTATCCTCTAGAGAAATTAGCGGATATTTTATCATAAAAGGGTATTAGGGTAATGCTCTTCAAATGAAAGATAGTCTTTAATTTTTGGACAAAAAGACTTGATTATTCAAAAATATTTGTAGGGAACAATAAAGTAAGATATTAAAGGACTTACATTTCTACATCCAAGTTTTCCAAAGCCTTCAACGAATACTCGTAACATGTAAAACAAGCCAAGGCCTGAGTTATATTGTCTCTTGAATCTGAAAGATGAAAAGAATCTTAACAAGTTTGAATTACATGTAGGATTGTCAACATTCAAATGATCTAGAAATGACAAAAAATAAAATCGTAATTCAGATGAAGAAACTTTTTCTCATTTCACCTTTCAACGCTTTAGTCACCAATAAAGAGAAATAGTTTGTCCAATAATTCATTGATTTGTTTATTTTTCTCTTACAATCTCTTGCAAAGATGTATCTAATAACCTATGCATTACGAAACAGCAAAATTTAACACTGGCCCAATTCTATAGATAATGAAAACTACAAATTTCAAGTGAATGAAATTTTGCATTTTTTTGTCATTGTAGGATATTGAAAAATTGCTTGTCACATGATTTTTTTTCATTTTCGAAAATATTTTCAGAGCCTTTTTCTTGTTGGGAATAAAAAAAAAGTCATTATGTGGTAATGGATTGGGGCACCTTGAAATACGCTTGATAATCTAAGCTTCATGGGTATCTCATCTTGATGTTTCTAATTTTGTAGTAAAATTCATTATTTTATTCATTTTTCTTAGGCCTGTTATCAAAAGTAAAATACTTACCAGACAATATAATTCTTGTGTCGGCAAAATGGGAAACCAAGAAATGGGCGAAGGATTTAACAATGTCGTCATAATCTGAAAAAGTTAAGTATGTTAGAAATTTCATTAAGGACAGATCCTCCATTTATTTCCCACGGTAAGAATTTTTTTATTTTTTCTGTACTGATATTTAAATATATGAGAAGTAAAAAAATGACTTAAAAACTATAGGTCACCAAGCGAATTAAAAAGTTATTGAATTTCAAGTGAGACTACTCTTGTCTAAAATTGCAAAAATGGGGTGTCACTTAAATACCCACAAAAAAGGTGTTCGAAATGAATAGGATTACATAAATAAGTCTTTATTGTGTTCAATATGTTTTATTCTGTCTAAATAAGTATCAATTTGGGAAAATTTAGTGATGATGTTGAAATTTTTAGTAAAACATTCTTTCAAAAGTAGCTGAAATTGCTCTTTTTTCGCAACATTTCTGATAATAAAAAATATTCCAGCGGTAAGAATTTTTTATTTTTTGGTATAGACATAGTGCTTGGTCATACCTACAAAAACAAAAAAAGAAAAATATATCAAACCAAGCGTTTTTCTTAGTTATAAGTAAAATTTGGTTTACTTTTTACAGCTCTGTCCGAAATTGTTTCACTACTTTTATCCATTTTCTTCCTTATTACCAGCTTTAGATAATAAAACGTGCCATCTTTTGTGTCCATCTGAAGCGGACTATCTTATAAAGACACCACGTTGCTTTTGTTGCTCAGTTTCCTATCGCTAACGCCACATATTGAACGCGTAACAGAAAGCGAAATGTACCATCCGAGTACTATTACACTTTAATTGACCAAACAGACAAAATTGAAATAACCGAAAAGGGTCTTGTCATTTATCAACCAAACATTAACTTAATGTAAGAAATACATTTGCTGAAAAAGGCCAATTACTGAAACAGCTTTATTTCGTTATTTAGGATATGCGCAGTAAGTTGCGCAGTAACAACTGGAGGATCTGTCCTTAAATGAAAACTTTGACTAGCACGAAAGCATTCAGTGATGAAATCATAGTAAACTAGAACTGTAGCAAACTTTGCTCCTTGTCACATGATTGGTTAATTGGATGGGGTTCATCACTTCTTAAACCTGTATCTCTTTCATATTGAGGCAACTATCCTTTCCTGTCATTCTTTTCTAGCAAATACAACATTTTTCCTGAACTGCCAGCTGCTTCTCCCACTTAGGTTATCAGCCTATTGGTAGAAGACAAATATTAGAAAGGATATCAGCAGCAGATGATCAGACAAGGGTCACAATACACATTGTTTTTTATTCTATGAACCCCTTTTTCCATGAAAATATGTAAATGGTCATGTAACTTAAACTAGGAACATCCTTTGAAAATTTCACTCAAATCCATCCATAAATGTCAAGAGTTGTGTTAGCGAATTTTGGATGTACGGATTGACGTTAGTACAGACAGAGAAACAGAGAAGATAATACCAATATATGACCAATTTTGGCAGTGTATTAAATCCCTTGCAATCAAGTGGTTAAAGATGGAGCAAAAATATATTTTAAAACCTTTTATTTTTAAGTCTGATATTTCAATTATGTGTTAATTGGTGAAGGACTAAAATGCGATACATGTACTGATATTGTAAGTTGTAACCCACCTGAGAGACTGTCAAAAGGCACTGTGGGATGAAAATAGTTTTTGAGGGCGTTGTAAGAATGCATACAGATGTCAAGGTAGAACTCTGGCATATACTGGAACAACATTCGAAATCGTGAAGCTTTCTCTACAGTCCGCATAGCCGTTCTTAACACCCAGGCTACATCATGCTGCTTTTGCTGAAAGGAATTGAAATGTGTTTGTGAAATACAAGTGCAACCTAAATACAAATTTTTCTAACACAATCCTAAAATTTGACATTGAATAGCAACCTTGATTATGATCAAGAGAGAGACAGACAAAGCAAAAAGTTAACTCTTGGTGTACTGCTGAATACGCAAGAAGGGGAGCAATGTGATGTAACCTTTAACCCTTTCCTAAACAAGACCTGGTTTTGCATCCCTAATAAAAAAGGCTTGGGAAAACATTTTGTCTCAATATTTTCTATCCCAAAGTTGGGAAAGGGTTAAGTTCAGAAGAGTTCCCATGGCACTGCTCGGACTCAATATACACTCATGGGACATAATTATTCACCACCCACCTATTTTTCATTGAAAATGAATTTTCTGTACTAGAACTGTCACAGAATCTTTATTCTTTCACTTAGCAGAGAAACATAGATATTACTCAAAAGTATAAACATTACCGGATAAAGTCTGTTTGAAATTTCTTTTGGAATGTCTCAAAGACTCTGTTACTAGGCAACATAAGACAATCAGTGAAAATTTCTGCCAATCCTCCATAAACCTGTTGCCATGGCAACAGATAGTGACTTTTTCCATAACTAAGCAAATGAAAATATGCACAACATATTATATATAAAAGTGACAAATTTTTCATGAGATTGGATAGCTACTTACAAAGTACTATAATTTTATTTGACCAAGTTAACACAGAAAAATGCAACGCTCCATTCACTCCTATGTTAATTTTGCATTTTTGGTATTTTTGCGACGAATATAAAATTTCAAACATTTGTTTCTCAAAGGAAACTTTATGGATATTGCAGTAAACATAATAGTTAAATAGTTTATCTATTGTAGATCGATTTTTCATTAAATAATATCTTTAGTGAAACTTATGTTACCATGGCAACAATGTTATGGAGGCTGGTCAGAAATTTTCACCGATTTTCTTAAGTTGCCTAGCAACCATGTCTCTGAACAATTTGAAAAAAAGTTATTATACAGATTTTGTCTGCAATAGATTATATTTTAAAATAATATCAAATATTATGTGGTGTGTAAGAAAATGAGGAATTAACATCAGTTTCAGTCTAAAACTATGCGTAAAATTCATGCAAAAATCAACAGGGTGGCGAATAATTATGTCCCTTGACAGTACATATAAATATAGACCCTTTTATATGGATTCACAAACTGAGAGTGCATACATACCGGAGAATATACAGCTGCTCTGACCCAGCTCATCTGTCGAGCTTGTTCTGTTATCTTTTCCTGGAATACAGACTTGGCTCGCACTAGCTCATCTCGTACTTCTGTCATCTATAAATATACCAAAACATATCGATGGCTCAGCGCGAAACAGTTGTTTATAAGTTTATAGCCAGTTACATCTGTTTCGAGCTGAGCCATTCATATGTCTACAGTCAGTAACATCAGCTTTGTTGGGCCTCATAAACTACATGTTCACCATCAGTTTATCAAAGCAACACACAGTCAATGCAGTCAAAATCACATGTAATTTTGATGAACAATTTAATAAACACTTTAAGACATTTTATTGGACAAAAATTAAACATAAATGTCAGAATATTTTAACAAATAGGTATGAAAACAATGCCTTACAACAGAAACAAAACATATTAATCAGAATCATCTTCCAACGATAGACACCAAATAATAAGCCAGGTGACAGTCATGTCTGTTTGTAGCTACATGTACATACCTCAATGGGACAAGTTTCCAGCTTCTTCTCTGTGTCTTTATATGACTGTACAAACTCATGCATGTTGTCTCTCAAACTGTTCATCTGAAATATACGGTAAATAAATGTAATATTACATATAAGAGGTAATGATGACATTCTAACTTGCTATTTGTAAAATCAAACACTAAGCTGTGGGTAAGCCTAAGAATTGTCTCAATGCAATAGTTCTAATAAGGCAAAACAAAACAGCCTTTAAACCACTGATGAGTAATTTCTTTCAGAAAACATTCAGTTATCTAACCTTTTTTCTAAAGCTGTGACATATGCGGGTAAGGACAAATCCATTGTATGTACGAGGGTTGTTCGGAAAGTTTTGAGACAACCTTGATAAATCGTTTAAAACAAGGTATATTCACACAATTTTTGACATACTTTTTTGTAAATCTTTAATCTATACCCATATGAAATTTCGTGAAAATTGTACACCGTCTTCACATAAAACATGAATATCAAAAATAGCTACTAATATATAGGCAACACACGACGCCGTACAGGAAAGTCATGTCATTTGACTATAACGGAAAAGATAGTTATTTCTTAAAGCACCATCCTTTACACTGAACGCATTTTCATGTCTCCCGGTCCATATATTGAACACCCACAATATAAGTTACATGAAAACTTTGATACAATCTTCCATATAAGGATATGGAATTGTTGTAAGTCTCCAACAGTAATGCAGTCACATTCATCAATAGAATGTGGCGTAAATTTATTTTTACGTTAATGATTGACGGTGGCAGCATCTCTTTTTACCTTCTGATAAGGTCATTGCCTCCCGAAACTTATTGTGAGAGCGGTAGAAAAGTACTGACTCGTCTTGCCTTTCTTTCGCATACTGACATCTTCCAAAATTATTTTGATTGAATTGGTTATTTTCTGGCATTTACGGAAAACTTTTTTGAAAATTCACTGTTCTGCCTTTGACTGCGTCACCCAAGAATGCACTTCTGTCATCGATAAAATGAAATTTTGTCACGATGTAAAAACGTATGAATGTAAGGAGAAAATAAGGTCATGAATCATAAATGATGTTAAATACGCTTTATCAAAATTTCTCACGAAAATAGTGTATTTATACAAACATAACAAAATAATATTTCTTATTTGCGAGCCCTGCACTGGCCACACGATGGTTGTGTTGCTATGGTTACTATTAGCAGCAACAGGATAATCCAAATCTTAAAAAAATATTTGCATTAATCTCATTACGTTTTAAACTTTGTGGAGACATAAAATTAATAAGATATTCGCAAAAATAATGATGAAATGATGTTTGTCTCAAAACTTTCTGAACAACCCACGTACATACTCCATCTTGATTTCCTTTTTCATTACTGCAAAATCTTATGGCAAAAGTATTTATTATTCCAGTTCCATATTTGCGGATATAAAGATATAGACTGCTTAACAAGTTATGTTTAGCCCATGGAGAGCAATAAATTGTTTCAAGGATAACAAATTTCATTCTATAGTATTTTGTCATATAAGATGATACCTACCTTGCCTAGTTGTTTATGTGCAGCTATATGATACAACAACATTACACCATCTAGAATGTCCATCAGAGAATTTCCGCTGGGCATCTCCGTGGCAGGATAACTGTCTTCTAGAATAGTATCATAACATGGTGTTAAATCATGTAACTCAGACTTTCTGAAAATCTTCAATAATCTTATTAATACAAGAGGGCCAGAATGGCCCTATATCGCTCACCTGAAAGAAGTTTAAAACACGCCCACTTTTTTTGACGAATCAAAAATTTGCAAACAAATTTTGAAAAGGGTCACTCAAGTAACATCGTTGCCAAATTTGTTTCAAATTGACCCTATGCTTGATTTTTAAAGAATTTTCTTATGATTTCTCTAAGTCTGATAAGCCACGCCCTGCCACGCCCACTTTTTTCTACCATTACAAAATTTGCCAACATATTTTGAAAAGGGTCACTCAAGGAACATTTCTGTAAAGTTTGCTTCAAATTGGGCTAATGGTTGATTTTTAAAGAATTTTCTTATGATTTCTCCAAGTCCGGTAAATGCTGACCTGCCACGCCCACAATTTTAGATGAATAAAAAATCCGCGAACAAATCTTAAGAACGGTCACCCAAGGAACATTCCTGCCAAATTTGGTTTTAATTGGCCTTATGGTTAAGGAGAAGAAGATTTTTTGAAGAATTTTTTAATAATTTCTCTTGGTTAGATAAGCCCCGCCCTGCCACACCCACATTTTTTGACGAAACTATAAATCTATGAACAAATGTTGAAAAGGGTCACTCAAGGAACAATTCTGCCAAGTTTGGTTCAAATTGGCCCATTGGTTGATTTTTAAAGAATTTTTAGGATTTCTCTACGGCTGATAAGCTCCTTCCTCCCTGCCACGCCCTCATTTTTTGACAAATGTAAAAATTTGTGAATCAATTTTGAAAAGAGAGACTCAAAGAACATTCCTGCAAAGTCTGCTTCAAATAGGCCCAATGGTTAATTTTTAAAGAATTTTCGTATGATTTCTCTAAGTCTGATAAGCCCCTTTCTCCCTGCCACGGCCACAATTTTTTACAAATGAAAATATTTGTGAACAAATTTTAAAAAGAATGGCTTCAGGCACATCCCTGCAAAGTCTGGTTCAAATTGGCCCCATGGTTGATTTTTAAAGAATTTTCTTATGATTTTTCTAAGTCTGATAAGCCCCTTTCTCCCTGCCACGGCCACGTTTTTTGACGAATCAAAAATCTGAGAACAAGTTTTGAGAAGGGTCACTCAAGGAACAATTCTGCCAAGTTTGGTTCAAATTGGAACAATGGTTGATTTTTAAAGAATTTTCTTAGGATTTCTCTAAGTGTGATAAGCCCCGCCCTGCCACACCCACATTTTTTGACGAATCAAAAATCCGCGAACAAGTTTTGAGAAGGGTCACTCAAGGAGCATTCCTGCCAAGTTTGGTCAAAATTGACCTGTTAGTTTTGGAGAAGATGTTTGAAGAAATTGTTGACGGACGGACAGACGGACAGACAGACGACGGACGGTGAGTGACCACAATAGCTCCCCTAGAGCACTTCGTGCTCAGGTGAGCTAATAAGACCGATGTGAATTCAGTTTGAAGTAGAGAAGGTGGAAAGACGTAAGGCATTAGATGGTCGTTGTTGATTTTTGAAAACTCACGTGATAAAAAAAGATATTGGCGATCAACCAAAATTCTGGTTGATTGTCAATAACTTTTTTATCACATGAGTTATAAAAGTAACACGACATCCAGCTAATTCCTGGCATTTTCCAACCTTCTGTGCTTCAAACCGAATTCAAATTGTAATTGTTAAAGTATAAACGAAATTATTGAAAATTATCAGAAATTCTGCATGATTAGACACAGTGATAACTCACGGAGACTTTAAGGAATACGACCCATCATTAGCCCTAAATGATTCGTGTAATGTCGGCTGTTTCCGCAACAACGGAAATAATCGAGCATGTTCGGATTTACGGAGATTTTTTAAAACATTTTTTGTAAAGAGACTTCTACATTAGATTTGAATTTGTACGAACAGTTTCTACAACGAATCCCAGTCGACGAATTTATAAAAACGTCAAATGAAACAACAAAAGACAAAAATCAAAATATTTTGGCATTTAGAATGACCTCCCTTTGCAACATCAACAACTACAGCGCACCTAGTGATCTCCCCTGAATCAGAATTACGTACCTCTGACGTAATATGTCACTGTTTGGAGGTTGATTCGCACCATAAATATTTCGTTCCATAACTGGTCACTTTGTTTACCGTAATTTGGGCTTTTTCTTTGGGAAAAGGCAAGCTTGACATTTGCCATTTCTTTCTGTTTAACCCTTTCCCAAACAACTAGACACAAGATAAGACCAACTGATGCTTTCTCTACGCTAGGTTTGCGTGAAAAAAGAAACCAATGAGAGAAAAGAAGCAAATATTGATACAAGCAGTTGTATGCATTTTCTCTGTAGAATTTCTATTTGATTAAATATTTTTGTGTTTCTGTCTCGTCTTTTCCATCTCTTTAGCTACTAATAAGGCAGCAAACATGATTCAAACATGACATCAGAAAACTGATATTCAAAAGTTGCTTGTTCACCTTTCCCAAACAAGACCAAGTTTTGGCAGAGACCTATCTTTCTACAACATTCCTGGCTTTATTATTTTTTCAAAATGTTTCTTGTGATGATAATACCGTCCTCAACTCACACTCAGACACACAAATTTCTGGGGCATTTTAACAATTTTCGACATAGACATGTTTGGCTAACGATTTACATGCAGATATTATGTACTTGTACATGGGCGGATCTAGAGGGGGATGGGGGGGTCCGGACTTCCCCCCCCCCCCTGGCATTGGCCGAAAATTGAATTTTTACTATATAAATCTAGGGTAATGTTACATATTTAGCACATTTTAAGCCAGAATTTGGGCTTGGACCTCCCCCCCCCCCTGGAAAAAATTTTGGGCTTGGACCCCCTTGGAAAAAATCCAGGATCCGCCCTTGCTTGTAACATTTTTATTTCTACCATTGTTAAAGTATTGAAACTTTGCACACATGCTTGTGGTCAGACATGTATATATTTCTTATTAAGGATAAAGATTGGGTAAAGATTCATTACCCTTTCAAATTTCTACTTGGGTAGACTTTTTATTCTGTTCATCCTATACAATCCAACGCTTTTTCGTTGAGCTATCCTGTCCACTGACAACTCTTGTTTTATAAACATTTTTGTTTATATACTGAGGGGCAAAAATAAGTATACATCCTTGTTCTTCCACGTTTTCTGAGAAAACAATTGATATATTATTACAATTTTTGAACGCCACCGAATGCGGTCGTTTGTTTGATGTAAACTTCTTCGCCTACCCTTCTGTACGCCCTTCCTTCCGTTGCAAAGATTTTTTCATAGCGCACAGCGTCATCGAAAAGGGGGATTTAATAAATTAATTAAAGCAAGAATTCCCATTGACACAAATCCTACATTAATGAACGGATTTTGATATTTTTTTACAGAAAGTGCCTAATCACCTTGGACCATGCGTATATTGTTAGTAATGTTCCATATTACGCTACGTAATGGCGAAAGGGGGCTTGATGCAAACAAGTTATCTGACATAATTCCCTCTAAATGTATAGACGGGTTTTGATAAAAATTTGCTCAGAACTTTCCTATGCTACATGACTGAGTTTATAATTTATTTATAGTGTCACGTTTCTTTCGTATTATGCCGCGTCATAGAAAAATGGGTCTTAACAGCAAAAAGGGGTGTATTTAGCGATTTCTACCAGCCACCGGGAATTTTGTTACAATGTTAGAGAAAAATTAACGTTGTGATTTGTTGTGACAAAGGATGAAGAATTTGAATACGAATCAACAACAACTTTTGATGCTCCATAATGGCGCACATGCAAAATTTGCAAAATCGGCCTGTTGCAAGAGTATGGGTAATCAAGCAATTTCGTGTGAAAATTTAATAACATTGTATTATTTGTTTAGGTGTAGAAATGAATAGTACAAAATTTTGAGTCGATATGATATCAATTAAGAGAGATATCGAAAAACAAAAAGTGTATACTTTCTTTTGCCTCTCAGTATATACAGTGCACTCCGGGTATAGCGAGATCACCGGGACATCGACCGATGCCTCGTTATAGCCATGTCTCGCTAAAGCCGATTTGTAACAGAATGCAAGAAAAAAGTTCACTTGCCCATGTCTACTTTCGCTTTCACCGGAAGTGAACCAAGACAATTCATACCTTCTTTTTAGAGAGCATAAAAATAGATAACTCTAGATATTTTAATACACACCACCAAAAGTACAAAACGAATATTACGTTGTGCAGTTTATAAATGAATTAAAAACAAATGTTTATGTACATCATAAAATATTTATTTCAAAAACTTTTTATGATTTTTCATTGTCTCTAAGGTAAATCCCTTTTCTACTTCATTCATGATCTCAAATTTCAACTCTAAGGAAATAGCTTTCAGCTTTTTAGTAGTGTCTCCCGTATTTTCCAAATTCATGAACTAATTAAAGCCCTCAGCACAAACTTTGAATATAGTCGATGTAAGAGCTAATGCTCATAACTCCTGCTGGATTAAAGTTGGAATTATGATGTTTTGCAATAACACTTTGTCGATATGACAATAGGTAGATCGAAACGTGTTAATCCAATAATTAATCGATAATTACCTTGAAATGTTATTGCAGACGACTCGCGTGTATAGGTGTGAAAAATACAGCCGGGGCTAGGGAACTATTGTTGGCAGACGACACGCTTTTTGACCGAAGCTCGTTAACATGTATGAAAAAAAGAGTCAGGACCTAGGAAATATGTACGCTATAGCCGATTTTTCGCTCAAACCAATCTCGCGTTAGCCGATATAAAATAAAGGGAAAATAGAAGGGAAATGACAGGGACTTTGTAATGTACTCGTTATAGACGGTATCTCGTATTACCCGAACTCGTAATACGTGGAGTGCACTGTATATGTTTTTTTTTAATAGTATAATCCAATTTTTTTCACCTGACAGGGTGTGTCTAAGCAAAGAGGTTATTCGACGAGTTTACTGCTCGATATTTTGGTTGAGATAAGAGAAAAACATGCGGCACGAGCATGAACACATTTCGAAATTGAAAGAATATTCAAATGTAAAATGTGTTGTTATAAAACCTCATAACTACAGCCTGATACACACTGTAGTTATAATGTTTTGCAATAATACCGACGATTTACCGCTAAGCGGCAAGGCTGTTTCTCCTCAAGCTAAATGTAATGAACCGTTTATTTGGCTCCGCCCTGTCTCCCGAATAAAAACAGAATATAACATTTACTATTGTATAAATATTCCAATACAAACAATAAAAAAATTGTAAAATTCGTATGGAACATTTTAATTAAGTATAATGAACAAAGAGAGTCATTTTCCTTAAGAAATTAGGCGGTGGTAAAAGAGGGGGTGTATTAGTCAAAGTGTTTTTTTTTTAAATTTGTGTACGGCGAAACTGTTTAATTTTTACTTTATTTGAAAGAATATACACATAGGAAAATTATGATCTTCCTTTTGTGCCATGCATTTTGATATATCATTGGAATTAATGTTATTTAAAATTGACTATTGTTTCAGATTCGTCCGAAAAGCCTGTCGAAAGTATGGTAGCCATGTATTACAAAAGCAAAAACAAGATGTGTTTGTGAAACACAAATGCCCCCGAAATGGCCATTTTTCTAAAATGTTAAGTTTTCGTGGAGTAAAGGGTTATTAAGGGATGACCTTGAGGAAGATCTAATTGCTTGGAACAGATAGATATCATTGAAAGGAAGTTGCATACCAAATTTGAGCTTTGTATGTAAAATACTTTTGGAGGAAAGGCAATAGTTAAGTTTTCGGAGTAAAAGGTTAAGTTTTCGTAGAATAAAGGGTTGATAAGGGTTAACGGATGACCTTGAGAAAGGTCAAATTGCATGGAACAGATAGATATCATTAAAAGGAAGTTGCATACCAAATTTGAGCTTTGTATGTCAAATACTTTTGGAGAAAAGGCAAAGGTTAAGTTTTCGGAGTAGAAGGTTAAGTTTTTGTAGAGTAAAGGGTTGATAAGGGCTAAGTGATGACCTTGAGGAAGGTCAAATTGCATGGAACAGATAGATATCATTGAAAGGAAGTTGCATACCAAATTTGAGCTTTGTATGTCAAATACTTTTGGAGAAAAGGCCAAGGTTAAGTTTTCGGACAGACAGACGGACAGACGGACGGACAGACAGACAGACAGACAGACAGACGGACACGAGTAAAACAATATGCCCCCGATCTCTCGATACGGGGGCATAAAAATATTTTGTTGCTGGTTATTATTTATTTACTTGTTAGTCCATTGTTGGGGATAATATAAGCTATTGATTAGATGCAAACACTTGTGTTTATTGCTTTTAACCATGCAGTTTTTGTGTTTAAAAGCTCACTTGGGGTGTTTGGCATTTCATGATTTTGTATGACCCTGATGCAAGATATAATTTTATCAAAATTTCACTAACGAAACGATCAAAGTTGATAAAAATTGGCAATTAGATGCAGGGTACCATGCTGATTTTAAATATATTAAGTTACTTATGTATCTTTATGATTCTATTGATGGGTCGTATACCTTAAAGATTAGGTAAGACACCGTTGAAAAGTAATTTGATGTAAGCAAACATTTCTCCTCTTTTTTGTTGTTGAATTATACACTATCACTTTAAACAAATTCATCTTACAATGATTGTGATAAGATTTAACTCATATAAATCCCTCTTAACCCTTTCCTAAACAAGACCTGGTTTTGATGTCCTTAATAGTATAGGCTTGGGAAAACATTGAAACAAAAGAAGAGACTGCTGATAACCAGCAGTTTCTCCTTTTGTCTCAATATTTACTGTGCCATATTGTACACAAATCCTATCTTTACTAACATCCATTTTGTCATTTGTGGCAGTTTTTGAAGTGGATCACCCTATAATTTTGTCGTTTGTGAAAGGGTTAATTCTGATTTCTGGAAAATACACCAGAGATAGAAATCAAAGCCTTCTGGTAAGCCAACATTCAAGTTCTCAACAACAGATACCACACATTTACTAAGTATAAAGGCTTACAATTCTTGTAACTTTTTGTTCACAAGTTTTTGTCGTCTGGTCAAGGATAAGAAAGCAGTACCTACCTGAAGCCCCATCCACTTTTTCTACTCCTCCATCATCAGATACCTTTAAACCCTGAGCTTTGTTTACTTCAGCTGATGTGAAAAACATAACTTTCTATATGTGGCAAATCTTTACAAGCACTTGGGTACTTTTAAAATAATGTTAAATCCAATTCCTATAAATATTGTATTCATCCTTTACTACTTAATAATGCCCTTGGAGGCAACACAAGATAAATGCTCTGGAAAACATATTTGAGTGAAGAAATTGCTTGCGACAAGCAATTTCTTCATTTTCCATATTTTCTACCCAGAAAGCCCCAAAAATGAAAAATTTCATTCACTTCTTCTGCAACATCTTTGAATGAGACCAGCTTAAACAATTTCCGTTTGGTAATGGGTTAATTGAATCAGGATCTGATATAACATTTTAGTAATCTATGTAATCTTTGTAATACTATCAAGGTGTTTCCAGCTATTTTTGTAATTTATTTAGGTAAAGCAAATAAAAGAAGGCAAATAGTACATACCTCCTAGTTTTTTATTGAGATGAGACATTTGACCTCCACATCGTGAAAACTGGAAATAATCTCTAGAATCCGACCAGAACTCCTGGATTGGTAAAAACGCTGCTGGAAATACAGAAATCCATTTTTCATATTAGCTGAAGTTTGTACAACATGTGATTATGATCTACCAATAAACCAGTAACTTGAAAATCTTCCAGATATCATATGCCATTGCTATTTGACCCTCACATTATCTGATGACATTGACTTTGATATTTCATGTACAATCTCTATCACAAATGATTTTATTGCAAAGGAGATCCTTAACAAAAGTCAGAGGACAGTATGCTCATATATAATAGCCCTGAATAGTAACAAATATACTAAGTAAACAAGTCATATAATTATCCAGATTTCTGTACAATATAGCATGAAAAATATTGGGAGAAAAGGAGAAAATGTTGATTATTAGCATTTCTTCCTTTAACCTCAATGTTTTCCCAAGCCTATTCTCTTAGAGAAGTCAAAGGCTTCATGATATGATCTTTGACTCTGTGTTGTATTCCCCATAAGCATATGCAAAGTTTCAAAAGTAATAATATATGTAGAGGTATAGATTTATATGTTAAAACTTATCTAAGCATTATGCCATCACCCAAGTAACTAGAACAGGTCCCCTTTTCATCAAATAGTTGATTAAAAAAAGAGGAAAAGGCATTTGTTGACAATAAAATAAAAGCAGCCCTAGCCTTACCATCACTATGTACAAATCTTCCTGGATCTTCTTTCTGAAAACTGTCCCAGTAATATCTCAGTGCATTCACCATACGATGGAAGAAACACAGACACACATGGTGTGGCCATATGTTTAACATGGAAGACTGAAATAAAATGTTGGAAATTAATTCTTGAGTTTTCATTGAACTCTGGGGAGATGATATATAGCTAGCTTAATGAGATTACACACTGTTTTCAACATTTCCTTTGAATTAGATACATGCATATTTCAATAGCTGGACCACTTGGTAAACGGAAAGAAAGTAACAGGAAAAAAAGTAACGGAAAAAAAGTCACAATGTTGGCTAGGAAAAAAAGTAACAGGAAAGAAAGTAACGATTTATATTATTTTGGCTTTATATAAAGTCATATTTTAGCAAAATCATATTTTGAAGGAACTTTTATTTTATAAGATATTTTATTCATCTTTTGATTTAAAAAAATATTTTTGATGAAGGAATTAGTTACAATATAGATCCAAATTATTTATCAAATTTAGAATCAAATAGTTTATATACTTTTGGCCTTTTTTTTAAAGAAATGTTTCAAATAGATAAATTAGGGAGATAAAATGGGAGTAGACCAATTGGGATGTTACCAAATTAGGAGATCTGTTTTTCAGCATTTTCTACATTTAAACTGCATTGGCCGTCAATATCATATATAATCATTATTAATGTTTATTCATAAAAATAAACTTGACATTTAACAAATAACAAACATTATCATCAATCTCACATTACACATCACACTTTAATCCCCAATCAACACCTGATAAGACATTATACTGTTATATCCAATATTTTAATGATAAACATGTATATGATATACATGATAAGTGTGAAAAAATACAAAATCAAACTATTTTTTTTTTATTTTTTAGATATATTTAAAAATAAACTCTTCAAAATCAATATTTATTTGAAAAAGAATCCCAAGTAAATACTTCATTAGTGACTGATTATAATAGAATTGTTACTTTTTTTCCAGTTACTTTTTTTCTGTTACTTTATTTCCTGTTTCTTTTTTTCCTGTTACTTTCCTTCCTACAATCGGACCACTTTACCATGTTATAAAATTTCTTACACTAGTATATACACAGTATGCAGTCCAAGCCACCAGTTGCCTAAATAGAAAAGGGAAACATTGACCTCTTTTGCCAGAAAAAAGCATTAAAGACTTAAATTGTTTTCTATTCTTCAATGATTAACATGTTGTAATATTTTGATAAACAATAATTTTGTGGTCTACAACAGATTTTAAATTGCACCAGTCTAAAATTTCTGTGGTCAGGTAAATGGGTCAAAACTCTTACCAAATTCTCACGCAAAAACTTTCGAAATCTTTCGAGGAAAAGAATCCTTGATGTCTTTCCCTGAAAGAGATACAATACCAAAATAATTCACAAGTAAATCAGTGTCTGACTGGGGATATAATTCTAATTATGGGTTACTCTATAGCCATGGCTGGTGGGCACTTACAAATGGGCAAATTTTCAAAGCAACAGCAAAAGTTATAAAACTTTAAAAAATTTGACCAGCACTGATTTTGTTTGGTGAAAGGGTTGCCAGAATATGTATCCCTCTTGACCCATTCCCACAAAATGACTCTTTTTGACTCCCTACAAGAAAATGGCTTTGGAAAATATTGTGGAAAAAGAAGACATTGCTTGTGACAAGCAATTTCTTCATTTCCCACAATGTTTTCTACCCCAAAAGTCATAAAGTTTCAATATTTGATCACATTGAAAATCATAAAATGTTGTCTTTAACTTCTTTCAATTTGGGCTTCCCTACTATTTTGTTGTTTGGTAATGGGTTAATACAAGAATCAAGATTATAAAGAAGGTAAACAATATAATACTCACATCACTCAGGTCTTTGTGGTTCATTAGGACCTTCAAGATTTCTACCTGAATAGACTCCAGCACTAAAAAAACAGTAGATATTTTGTAAACATTTTGCAATTGATCGATTGATTGAATGGGCTTTAATGCCATATTCATCCATTTTCCAGTCACATTGCAATAGCTGGCCCACCTAGTATTTCTTGTACCTGTTTAAACACAAGCTGCTCATCCCATTTAGGTGATTCATAAACAGTTTGTTAATTGGTGAGAGACAAATGCCATTTGTCAGATGACAGAAGAATATTGGCCATGCAAGGATTCAAGCCCACAATCCCTGTATTGATAGACTCCAATGTTACAGACTGAGCTATTTATAACCGTTTCCCACATTTGTTTTGACAACCCTTATCCTATATATAGCACTTTCAGAGCAATCCATAATGTTGTCTTCAAAATGTTTTCAATCAGTACTTATCCGAGATCTCACTCTGTAGAATGGGTGAAACAATTTCTATACATGATTAAGTTGTACAGTAAAAGTTGAAAATGTTTTCTTTTGTCATCATAAGATTTTAATTTAGACCACCATTAATCCAGAGCAATTTGTACCCAAGTGCTTACTGATGAATATCCATACTGCTGTCCTAGAATTTCTACACACTATGACAAAGTTATTTTAGAATAACATGGATCTTGATCAGACTGTGTGTATGCACAGGCTGATCTGATCCATGTTGGTATAAAATGCCTTTATTAACTCATTACGACACAGTGACTCCTTTTGACTCCGCTAGAGCAATAAGCTTGGGCCACAATGTTTTCTACACAAAACCCCAAAATATGTAAATTTCATTCACTTGATATTGTCGTCTGCAACATCTTTGAATTTGGACTAGTCTAAAATTTTCCTGTTTGGGAATGGGTTAGGATCTTGGGTGTATTATTTACCTTCTATCCTTTGCCTCAGCTGTTCACAAGATTGTATATATTGATCTTTCCTCGTCTTCTCTTCTTCAGACATCTCTTGTGATAGATTCTCCTGCAGTAAACAATCAACAATATTACCAATCCATGTAAAGCAATTGATTGATTGATTTGTGGTTTAATCCTTTCCCAAATAAGACCTGGCTCCTGTATCTAAAAAAAACTTAAGTATATACTCATGAGTGCATGCTCAACTTCAATTGAATACCAATCAACATTGGTTGGTATTCAATTGAAGTTCACATGGATTTCTCCAAGTTTCATGTGATTTGAGCACAGTTCTCAGATTTGAGTCTGAGAACGTACTTAAGTTTTTTTCGAGAGACCGGGACCAGGTTTTGATGTCCTTAATAAAGGAGACTTGAGAAAACATTGAGGCAAAAGAAGAAAGTGCTGATAACCAGCACTTTCTCCTTTTGCCTCAATATTTTCTGGGCTTTATTTTACACAAATTTTACCTTTAACAATACCCATTTTGACGTCTGCAGCAGCTTTTGAGTATGACAACCCTGAAATTATGTTGTTTGGGAAAGGGCTAATTCAATGCTTTTGCTGCAGCTGCTCACCTAATCACACATATCTTATAATTATAGTAGCAAGACAAGATCCACATAAAGTCAACAGCTGCTGCATTCATGCACCTGATATATCAAACACAAATGACTTTTGCCAATTCTTGAATTGATTAGTTACTAAATCTATAAATTATGAGTGTAACAGATAATTGTTAATACTGTAAAAGTCTATATATTCACAAGGACAATATTTTTGCTAATTTTCGCGAATGGGTTATCCCGCAAATTCATCATTCTCGTGAATATAACAGTCTGCAGAGTGCCGGAGATTAACGATGGTAAGCCGAATATCGAAACCTTCCGAAATCAAATACACATGTTTATGTTGTTGCTAGTAGATCTAGGCCTACATCAAAATCGATTATTATCATAATTGCTCATAATTAATGTATACCTATCAAACTGATATATCGGAGTTCTTTTGACTTTGAAACGATAAAAAATGTTTAAAAAAATTGCTTTCTGCACATAAGTAATCAATGTCAGCTATACATAAACATGAAGGAGAAAGGACGTTCTTTACTTTGAAAACCGATTATTATATAGGAACAATAATTTTTGATACCTGTATTATCCCTTTAACAAGTGACAATCGAACAAAGGTGCAAAGTTAGAGGTGTGAAAAATATTTCACACAAACATCGCTTATGTATTTATCTAATTTAAACGGACCTGTACAGAAATTAACGAATCGAAGATTTCTGGAAAATGATGGAAACACACGATCTTTATATCAGCCACTCGTGAATCTATAAACTCGCGAATATATCCGAGACAGCAAAATCGCCAAATGTTGAGCTCGCGAAAATAAAGACTTTTACAGTAAATTGCTCTTGTAGAGTATATTTGAAGTAAGACAGTTGAAAGTAAAATGCTGTCGTCAATCGCTTAACCCTATCCTAAACAAAATTGGGTTTTGATGTCCCTAATAAAAAAGGATTGGGAAAACATTGAGGCAAAAGAAGAAACTGTTGATAACCAGCAGTTTCTCCTTTTGTCTCAATATTTTCTATGACATATTTTACAGAAATCCTATCTTTAATAACATCTATTTTGTCATTTGTGGCAGTTTTTGAAGTGGATCACACTAAAATTTTGCCGTTTGGGAAAGGGTTTACCAACAACCCTAATACAGCTAAGGGATGTTGAGAGCCCAGAAACACTCAAGGTGTACCAAATGACAATAGGGGTAACTTCTTCCAGAATAAAATCATCTTGAGGCTTGATGAAAAGTTCGATGGAAACGCCATACGCCATTGTTTCCGATAACGACTTAATAGATAAAAGAATGGGATTATCCCTTTACCATCACAGAGTAATTGGAATATTTTGAAAGAATCGTCTTTCAAACAAGAGATGTTTGTAAAACATATATGCCCCCTCAAGGGCCTACATTTGATGTAGGTCAAAGTCCAAGGTCAAGTTAACAAGGTCCAAGGTCATGGTCAAATATGAAAGGTCTTGGTAGGAGGTGTCTATGTGTGAAATATCAAAGCTGTATATGTAAAAGTAAAATGAAACATAGGCCAGGTTAAAGTTTTTAAAAGTAGGCCAAATGCCAAGGTCAAGGTCATGGTCAAATGTCAAAGGTCTTGGTTGGAAGTGTCCATGTGTGAAATATCAAGGCTGTAGGTGTAAAAGGACATGATATATATGCCTGGTTTCAGTCTTTTTAAAAGTAGGTAAAACTCCAAGGTCAATGTTGCAATATTCAAGGTCATGGTCAAAAGTGAAAGGTCTTGGTAGGAGGTGTCTATATGTAAAATATCAAGGCTGTAGGTGTAATAGGACATAAGATAAAGGCTAGGTTAAAGATTTCTAAAAGTATGTAAAATCAAAGGTCAAGGTCACACAGGCCAAGGTCATGGTCAAATCTGAAAGGTCTTGGTAGGAGGTGTCCATGTGTAAAAAATTGAGACTGTATAGGTAACAGGACATGAGATATAGGCATAGTTTAAGTTTTTTAAAAGTAGGTCAAACTCCAAGATCAAGGTCCAAGGTCATGGTCAAAAGTGAAATATCTTGGTTGGAAGTGACCATGTGTGAAATATCAAGGCTGTATATGCAAAATGACATGAAATATAGGCCAGGTTAATGTATTATTAAAGTAGGTCAAACACCAAGGTCAAGGTCACAAGGTCCAAGGTCATGGTCAAATGTGAAAGGTCTTGGTCGTAGGTGTCCATGTGTCAAATATCAAGGCTGTATGTGTAAAAGGAATTGATATATCAGCTAGGTTAAAGTTTTTTTAAAAGTAGGTCAAAGTCAAAGGTCAAGGTCAAAAGGTCCAAGGTCATGGTCAAATGTGAAAGGTCTTGGTAAGATGTGTCCATGTGTGAAATACCAAGGCTGTATGTGTAATAGCACATAAGATATAGGCCCAGTTTCATTTTTTTAAAAGTAGGTCAAACTCCAAGGTCAAGGCCACATGGTCCAAGGTCATAGTCGTATGTGATAAGTCTTGGTCGGAGGTTTCCATGTGTCAAATATCAAGGCTGTATGTGTAAAAGGACATGACATATTGGCCAGGTTAAAGTTTTTTAAAAGTAGGTCAAACTCCAAGGTCAAGGTCACAAAGTCCAAGGTCATGGTCAATTGTGAAAGGTCTTGGTAAGATGTGTTCATGTGTGAAATATCAAGGCTGTATTTGTAAAAGGTCATGAGATATATGCCGGGTTTAATTTTTTTTAAAGTAGGTCAAACTCCAAGGTCAAGGTCACAAGGTCCAAGGTCATGTTTAATGGGAACGATGTTGATAGGAGGTATCTATGTGTGAGATATCAAGGCTGTATGTGTAAAAGGACATGAGATATAAGCAAGGTTAAGAATAAGTGTAAAAATCAACAAAGGGCAATTACTCCAAGAATTTGATTGGCAGAGTTACGGTTCTTGTGCACTGCACCTCTCCATAATGAAATCTATTCACCTGTTAAGTTTCATGATTCTACCTTACATATTTTTTGAGTTGTGCTCCGGACAAGAATCAAGTTTGAAAATCAACAAAGGGCAATAACTCAGAAAATTTGATCGGCAGAGTTACGGTTCTTGTGCACTGCACCTCTCCATAATGAGATCTATTCACCTGTAAAGTTTCATGGTTCTACCTAACATACTTTTTGAGTTATGCTCCGGACAAAAATCAAGTTTCAAAATCAACAAAGGGCAATAACTCAAAAAAATTTGATCGGCAGAGTTACGGTTCTTGTGCACTGCACCTCTCCATAATGAGATCTATCCACCTGTACAGTTTCATGATTGTACCTTACATACTTTTTGAGTTATGCTCTGGACAAGAATCAAGTTATAAAATCAACAAAGGGCAATAACTCAAAAAATTTGATCGGCAGAGTTACAGTTCTTGTGCACTGCACCTCTCCATAATAAGATCTATTCACCTGTAAAGTTTCATGATTCTACCTAACATACTTTTTGAGTTATGCTTCGGACAAAAATCAAGTTTGAAAATCAACAAAGGGCAATCACTTTAAAATTTGATCAGCAGAGTTACGGTTCTTGTGCACTGCACCTCTCCATAATGAGATCTATCCACCTGTAAAGTTTCATGATTGTACCTTACATACTTTTTGAGTTATGCTTCGGACAAGAAACAAGTTATAAAATCAACAAAGGGCAATAACTCAAAAAATGTGATTGACAGAGTTACGGTTCTTGTGCACTGCACCTCTCCATAATGAGATCTATCCACCTATGAAGTTTCATTATTCTACCTTTAATACTTTTCGAGTTATGCTCCGGACAAGGTTTGGTCTACGGACAGACCGACCGACCTTCGGACCTTCCGACCGACCTTCCGACCGACCGACCTTCCGACCGACCGACCGACACTTGCAAAACAATATACCCCCATTTTCTTCGAAAGGGGGCATTAATATGCTTGAAAACTGATTTTATAGCACAGAAATAAAATCTTTAATTTGACAAAGTGAGAGACCCGAGAAATAAGTTTGGCAGAAATTTAACCCAGCCGATTTCAGGAAAAACTGCAGAATTTAGACCCCGCAGAAATAAAGTGCTATACGGTATGTAGAGCAACGTCTGGCATTATCGACAGTCTGCAGTTATCGTCAGTTTTTTGATACAACCTTTATTTCGTAGAAAGATGAGCAAAATGTATTCCTGTGACGTAATATATGACATAATTTGTTTGTTTTTTCAAGTTCTATCGATAGAAGTAAGATCACAAACAAACAATCGGTAAGTAAAATCTTACATCTCACGAATTTAACTCCGATAAACTGTGCCGTAAGGAGGGTGTGTTTTTCACTTACATGTAGCGCGCATACTGCAGTGTGGTTTTGTGTGGTTTTAAACTCGGATAGATGTTTTACTTGAAGAATAATGTTCTAGTAACCAAATCGAGCGTGTATTGTTTAACATAATGCATTTCATAGGGTTGTCGATATATACCGACATCTATTCTTGTGATCGGCAATTATCGACAGATTAAAAAATAAATCAAATAAAAGATAGTCCTTTGCACTTTTCTCCAAAGAAATCAAAGTAATTGTCCTGAAAAGTTTGCCAACAATATTGAAATATTGTGAGAAGGAGAGAAAATAAAGGTAAAAATATTTTCTCCGAGTTTCAACATTGCCATTAATAAGTGGTGTCGATAACTGCCGATCTCGACGGAAATGGATTCCTGGTTCTGCACATTTTCTGTATGAAATTGAAATTATTACTGGTCCGAAAAATAGATAAATACCTCAAAATGTCAGGATAATGCTACTTAACACTCAGGTGATAATAATACACAGGTAAGAATATTTTCTCTGAGTTTTAACCTAACCATTAATAAGTGTTGTCGATAACTGCCGAAGAATGTCGGTAACTACCGATCAGACTTGTATGTAGGGAAATGAAAATTTTACGCTTGTGTTTATTTTTACAACACCATAGGTGCGTATCAATTGTCCAATCAGATGTCAATACATGGGATTTTCCAACAACATGTCACTGGAAGGTAATACTTTTGATACTGATCGCTTTCAAACGTTAAAGTGTCGATAATACCCGACGTTGCTCTATTTTCCGTACCTCCCCGCTGACATTGAGTATATGTGTGTCCATATCCCACCAAAGAGTTGGGGTCACTTCTTCCAGTCTAATGTCATCTAGAGGCTTGATGAAAAGTTTAATGAAAAATTTCAAACCAGGTCAGACTTGGCAGACTGCACAGTCTGACCAGGGTTGAATCTTTTCACTAATTCAATGATCCCCGATGAAATGTGACAAACAACATTCATTTTCCTTACCTCCCCACTGACATTGAGTATATGTGTGTACATGTCCCACCAAACAGTAGGGGTCACCTCTCCCAGTCTTATGTCATCTAGAGGCTTAACCCTTTCCCAAACAAGACCTGCTTATGACGTCCCTAATAGAAATGGCTTAGGAAAACATTGAAACAAAAGAAGAAACTGCTAATAACCAGCAGTTTCTCCTTTTGTCTCAATATTTTCTATGCCATATTTTACACAAATTCTATCTTTAATAACATCCATTTTGTCATTTGTGGCAGTTTTTGAATTGTAACACCCTTAAATTTTGTTGTTTGGGAAAAGGTTAATGAAAAGTTTGGTGAAAAATTTCAAACCTGGTCAGACTGCACAGGCTGACCAGGGTTGATTTTTTTTGTCCTTTACATATCAACTAATCAATCTATGACTTGGCACAATTATGTAAATTCCTTACCTCCCCGCTGACATTGAGTATATGCGTGTCCATATCCCACCATACAGTAGGGGTCACTTCTTCCAGTCTAATGTCATCTAGAGGCTTGATATGTAGAAGCAGACTGCACAGGCTGACCAGGGTTGAATCTTTTCACTTATTCAATGATCCCGAATAAAATGTGACAAACAAAATTCATTTTTCTTACCTCACCACTGACATTGAGTATATGTGTGTCCATATCCCACCAAACAGTAGGGGTCACTTCTTCCAGTCTTATGTCATCTAGAGGCTTAATGAAAAGTTTGATGAAAAATTTCAAACCTGGTCAGACTGTGCGGACTGCACAGGCTGACCAGGGTTGAATCTTTTCACTAATTCAATGATCCCCATAAATAATGACAAACAGCATTCATTTTCCGTACCTCTCCGCTAACATTGAGTATATGGGTGTCCATATCCCACCACACAGTAGGGGTCATCTCTTCCAGTCTAATGTCATCTAGAGGCTTGATAAAAAGTTTGATGAAACATTTCAAACCTGGTTAGACTGTGCGGACTGCACAGGCTGACCAGAGTTGAATCTTTTCACTAATTCAATGATCCCGAATGAAATGTGACAAACAAAATTCATTTTCCTTACCTCACCGCTAACATTGAGTATATGTGTGTCCATATCCCACGAAACAGTGGGGGTCACCTCTTCAAGTCTAATGTCATCTAGAGGCTTAATGAAAAGTTTGCATTCGAATATTCTCGGATCTTATCGTTACTTAAGATCCCCTCGAATGTATTACAGTTGCCGCCATGAGCCGATCCTGCCCATATCTCTCCGCAAGCATAACAACGGTAGTCAGGTCAATAACAACGGAAGCAGACCAAACAACCATTTAAATCTACGCCAGAAAAATATTTGAAACAAACAGCGTTTTAAAGTCGACTGTATCCTCATAAATGTGACAAAATTTTAACAGATAAAATAATTGATGTGGTTTATCGATTATTGACAGTATATTTCACTTGAATTATAACGTTAGCTAAAGGATTGATTTGTTTTGATGACGTCATTTACGCGCGTCTACTTTCACGTTCAATATGGCGGTCACTGTATTACGCTCGAGATCATGTTGCAACCACGTTCCAACGCGGCAAAAGGTTGCAAACAGTCTCGAGGGTCGCGATTGGAAAAGTTTGGTGAAAAATTTCAAACCTGGTCAGACTGTGCAGTCTGCACAGGCTGACCAGGGTTGAATCTTTTCACTAATTCAATGCTCATCGACGAAACGTGACAAACAACATTCATTTTCCTTACCTCACCACTGACATTGAGTATATGTGTGTCCATGTCCCACCACACAGTAGGGGTCACTTCTTCCAGTCTTATGTCATCTAGAGGCTTGATATGTAGAAACATGGGGAAGCGCACTTTGTCAAATGTACAGCTGGGTTAAGGACAAAACATCAACATTCACAATGTATCAACAGAGCAACAGATAAGAGGGTTTGAGTTTATTGGGGTTTTATTGCCGTTTCCAACTGCCAGGGTCATATTGCGGCGGCTGGAGCACCTACCTGAGGATTCCCATTGTTTCCCAAACCAGTACTACCAAACACCCTTACCGAGCCTCCAGCTGCTCACCCACTTAGGTTAACGATTTCAAACCCATTGGAAGGGGGTATTTGCCGCAGCCGGGCATCAAACCCAGGACCTCTCGAATGAGAGGCAGATGTGCTACCAACTGCGCTAAAGCCGCGGCCGACAGATAAGAGGGGGTTAAGACTTTAAAAATTTGTTTAGTCAAATCAAAATCTATGTTGTGGGTAGAATAAATAATACCCAATCTATTTCACAATTAATCTAACATAAAAAGGATATAATTCATGTTCCAGCAGGTATTTTCTGGTTGGTGTATGACGAAGGATGGCCAGAACAAGGGTTAAATATATCTTCTGGAATAAACAGAAATAAAATACATATATAGTGTACAAATATTCACCCTGGACTTCTTAATTTTCATCAGCAAATTATGTTTATTGAGTCTCAAGGAAACATTGATAAAGTGGGTTCATCATGTACATGTGTTATGCAGATGTCCAATGTTAATATTGGTTCTCTAAAAGAATGTTGTATTTATACAATTTTTGAACTGCATATACTATATAATCTGAAGTGTTTTGCAACTCTGATGTTTTTGGATGTTTTTCTTCATATTTTGCACCCTTTTGTTTCAAACAAAACAATTTACATATAATGTAAAGGTTTATTATCTACAAGGTTTATAATTTTCCTGTCTCGCAATGCTTGACTGCTTTACACAACCTGTTTTTGTAAACAATTTATCCACACAACTTACAGGATGTTTAAAGTCTGTACTCGATGGAGAAAATCTGTAGGAAGACAACAAGGATACCATCAGGTTCTCAAGGCAGCCTTTAATCTCAAAACTCTGTGGAAGAAGGAATAGAAATATCACAGGGGGATACCATCAGGTTCTCAAGGCAACCTTTAATCTCAAAACTCTGTGGAAGAAGGAATAGAAATATCACAGGGGGATACCATCAGGTTCTCAAGGCAACCTTTAATCTCAAAACTCTGTGGAAGAAGGAATAGAAATATCACAGGGGGATACCATCAGGTTCTCAAGGCAACCTTTAATCTCAAAACTCTGTGGAAGAAGGAATAGAAATATCACAGGGGGATACCATCAGGTTCTCAAGGCAACCTTTAATCTCAAAACTCTGTGGAAGAAGGAAATGAAAACATTACAGGGGGTACTGACTACTAGACCATTTTGTATGGCCATCACAAGCTTGCTTGTCACATATTCTTGCAACCTCTATGACATTTTATTATCCAATGGTTGGCCATAAATTCTGTAACAAATGTTTTTTAGTTGACTTTAAAAATCACATATCATTGACAAATATACATACAAGCAAAATCATGCAGCAAACTGTTCATTGACAAATTATCATGGTTTGAGCATCAAGCCAATCATACAGTCCTATCAGAATTGACCTGTATTGGATAATGCCCAGTGACACTTATAGCACAACTGCAATCTACAATATTTTTAAATCAATTTACACAAAGCTGCAAATTTGTTTTTGTTGGAAATAGTTCAATCAAAGACACACTAAAAAACATTAACCTTTTCTAAACGGAAGAATTCAGGGTATTCAAATTTCTAAAAGTTGCTGCAGACGGCAAAAAGGATGTTGATAATGATACAGTTGGTATACATACAAAGAAGAGAAAATATTATGGCAAAATAAAAAAATGCTGATTATCAGCATTTTCTTCTTTTGCCTCAATGTTTTCTCAAGCCTTATCTAATTGAAACATCAAAAGCAGGTCTTATTTGGGAGAGGGTTAATGATTTTACCTGCATAAATGCCCACATATAATTGAGTAATTTGAGAATCTTGGGCTGTTCTTCTTCTATAACATTCACATTGTTTAATTTTATAAATAGTGGCATCAGGCAGGACTCTATCACAAAGGTGTTCTTCTGAAAATACAAGATCAATCAATAGGATTCAATTTTATCAAGTAAATTGTGACATAATTTCGGACAAACAAAAGTATTTCATAGTTATTCTAAAACCCCACAATAGCTTGATTGAAGCTGTATTTACGAGATTTTATAACAACACCAACGGTTTATCAAAACACAACCATAAACCCAGTCTGTTTTTAGCACAAAATTCATTGCTCTTAAGGATCTTCTAAACAACTAAATTTTATGGTGGTCCATTTTGAAAGCTGCTGCAGACAACAAAATGGATGTTACACTAAATGTAATATTTGTGCATTATATAGCACAGAAAACATTGAGAAAATAGGGGAAAATGCTAATCATCAGCATTTTCTTCTTTTGCCTCAATGTATTCCCAAATCTATTTTACTGTGGACGTCAAAACCAGGTCTTGTTCGGAAAAGTGTAGAGCATCTCCCCAAAATTAAACAGTTTCAATGACCCTAACCTTTCGGACAAGAATCACAGAAAAAGTTATTTCCTCATTGCAAGATTACTCGAAACAACTAATGTTCAGAAATAAACCAACTATACATTGGTAACCAAAATTTCAAGTACATAAATTTTGACATATCCTCATTATGGCATATCCTTCTTGACCTAATTCAACTAGAACTGTCGCAAAGCGGACAAATACCCCCCACTAGCACCTTGTCACTGGAAAATTGCTATAGGTCAAAAGGTTCTTAAGTTGGAGCACGGAAACGAATTTTAAACAAAGTCTGATTGTGACCTTGACCTTTGACCTTGGTGACCCAAAAACAATAGGGCACCTCCTTGGATCATGGGCAACAACTGTGTAAAGTTTCATGATCCTAGGTCAACCGGTTCTTGACTTAGAGCACCGGAACAGATTTTAAACAAGAGCTGTCACTGTAAGATGACAATGCCCCCGACACCGCTTTGATTTTAAATTATGGCCAATCTATGTTCAAGGTCAAGGTCATCCAGGGGTCAAGGTCACCAAAGTATGTGCCTACAGAAAGGTAATGTACCAAGGAATGTTGTGGTAAAGTATGAAGCGAATATGTTAAGTAATAAGGAAGTTATGGCCAATGTTAAAGTTTTTGGACGGAATGACGGACAGACGGACGGACGGACGGACAAGTCAAATTTATGATGCCTCCCTATCGGGGGCATAATAACAAAGTCTGACTGTGACCTTGACCTTTGACCTTCGTGACCCAAAAGCAATAGGGCACCTCCTTGGGACATGGGCAACAACTGTGTAAAGTTTCATGATCCTAGGTCAACCGGTTCTCGAGTTAGAGCACGGAAACGGATTTTAAACAAAGTCCGATTGTGACCTTAACCTTTGACCTTGGTGACCCAAACACAATAGGGCACCTCCTTAGGTCATGGGCAACAACTGTGTAAAGTTTCATGATCCTAGGTCAACCAGTTCTCGAGTTAGAGCACGGAAACAGATTTTAAACAAAGTCCGATTGTGACCTTGACCTTTGACCTTGGTGACCCCAAAACAATAGGGCACCTCCTTGGGTCATGGGCAACAACTGTGTAAAGTTTCATGATCCTAGGTCAACCGGTTCTCGAGTTAGAGCATGGAAACAGATTTTAAACAAAGTCCGATTGTGACCTTGACCTTTGACCTTGGTGATCCAAAAACGATAGGGCACCTCCTTGGGTCATGGGCAACAACTGTGTAAAGTTTCATGATCCTAGGTCAACCGGTTCTTGACTTAGAGCACGGAAACGGATTTTAAACAAAGCCTAATTTGACCTTGACCTTTGACCTTGGTGACCCAAAAACAATAGGGCACCTCCTTGGGTCATGGGCAACAACTGTGTAAAGTTTCATGATCCTAGGTCAACCGGTTCTCGAGTTAGAGCACGGAAACGGATTTTAAACAAAGTCTGATTGTGACCTTGACCTTTGACCTTTGACATTGGTGACCCAAAAACAATAGGGCACCTCCTTGGGTCATGGGCAACACCTGTGTAAAGTTTCATGATCCTAGATCAACCGGTTCTCGAGTTAGAGCATGGAAACGGATTTTAAACAAAGTCCGATTGTGACCTTGACCTTTGACCTTGGTGACCCAAAAATGATAGGGCACCTCCTTGGGTCATGGGCAACAACTGTGTAAAGTTTCATGGTCCTAGGTCAACCGGTTCTTGACTTAGAGCACGGAAACAGATTTTAAACTAGAACTGTCGCAAAGCAGACAAATACCCCCCACTAGCGCCTTGTCACCGAAAAAGTGCTGTAAGTCAACCCGTTCTTGACTTAGAGCACGGAAATGGATTTTAAACAAAATCTGATTGTGACCTTGACCTTTGTGACCCAAAAACAATAGGGCACCTCCTTGGGTCATGGGCAACAACTGTCTAAAGTTTCATGATCCTAGGTCAACCGATTCTTGACTTAGAGCACGGAAACAGATTTTAAACAAAGTCTGATTGTGACCTTGACCTTTGACCTTCGTGACCCAAAAACAATAGGGCACCTCCTTGGGTCATGGGCAACAACTGTGTAAAGTTTCATGATCCTAGGTCAACCGGTTCTTGACTTAGAGCACGGAAACAGATTTTGAACAAAGTCCGATTGTGACCTTGATCTTTGACCTTGGTGACCCAAAAACAATAGGGCACCTCCTTGGGTCATGGGCAACAACTGTCTAAAGTTTCATGATCCTAGGTAAACCGGTTCTTGACTTAGAGCACGGAAATGGATTTTGAACAAAGTCTGATTGTGACCTTGACCTTTGACCTTGGTGACCCAAAAACAATAGGGCACCTCCTTGGGTCATGGGCAACAGCTGTGTAAAGTTTCATGATCCTAGGTCAACCGGTTCTTGACTTAGAGCACGGAAATGGATTTTGAACAAAGTCCGATTGTGACCTTGACCTTTGACCTTCATAACCCAAAAACAATAGGGCACCTCCTTGGGTCATGAGCAACAACTGTGTAAAGTTTCATGATCCTAGGTCAACTGGTTCTTGACTTAGAGCACGGAAACAGATTTTAAACAAAGTCCAATTGTGACCTTGACCTTTGACCTTGGTGACCCAAAAACAATAGGGCACCTCCTTGGGTCATGGGCAACAACTGTGTAAAGTTTCATGATCCTAGGTCAACTGGTTCTTGACTTAGAGCACGGAAACGGATTTTAAACAAAGTCCAATGGTCACCTTGACCTTTGACCTTCGTGACCCAAAAACAATAGGGCACCTCCTTGGGTCAAGGGCAACAACTGTGTAAAGTTTCATGATCCTAGGTCAAACGGTTCTTGAGTTAGAGCACGGAAACGAAAAAGTCTACGGACGGACGACTGGACGGATGGACGGACGGACTGACAGACAGACAGACATGGTGAAACCAATATACCCCCCTCTACTTCGTAGGTGGGGGGTATAACAAAGCCCAATTGTGACCTTGACCTTTGACCTTGGTGACCCAAAAACAATATGGCACCTCCTTGGGTCATGGGCAACAACTGTGTTAAGTTTCATGATCTTAGGTCAACCGGTTCTCGAGTTAGAGCATGGAAATGAAAAAGTCTACGGACGGACGGATGGACGACTGGACGGATGGACGGACGGATGGACAGACAGACATGGTGAAACCAATATACCCCCCTCTACTTCGTAGGTGGGGGTATAAATATATCAGCGTTGTTTTCCTTCTCTAACTAGTGCCGTCAAACGGAAGCAATCCCATATGCTACCGGTATCCTCCCAATTCAATCATCGGCATTCTCCCAAAGTGACGATCGGCCCATTCCCAATCTCCAAATCTACCGTTCCCAACGATCCTGTTTGCCGTTCCCAATCGCGAGTACCTTAAATTTGCGTAGACATGCCTTTTGAAATTGCTGGGCCTTTAAATCTCGCCGTAAATCAAAGTGCAGAAAGTAAACAAATGATATAACATCTTCGGGGGTAAAAACATTTAACTACATACAATCTGATGAATAGTTATGAGGTTTTTCCACAAAAGATAAACACTTTCAAAGGGACGCAACTCAAACTGTGGACTGGTTAACTATTATTACTATTACGATGGGTACCAGTCTAGTCTAACCGTTCTTAAAATGTGACTGGTAACATAAAATTTAATAAAGATATCGATTTTTGCCGTGAAAAATTTCCACGTAGAAACCAGTCTCCTTCTACTTTCACTTTCTTGCGCGATCACAAATGTTTATTGCAGCTGCTAATCATGAGCCACAATGCGCAATACTATCGGAAAAAATTATGCAAAGTTGACAATCGAACTAAAGACTTTTTACATGTAGTTCGGGATTGACTACGGCGACGAGCGCGAGAATGGTTAGACTTTCGAAGTGTCGGCCCCAATCATTCATGATCAACTCGCTTTTCATTACATTCGTGAACAACTTTCCCATTTAAATAAATTTATTCAGGGGATTTGTTTATATCCAGGCATTTTCGTTCATTCAATAGTTGTTCATGCCTTGATTTCTTTTTATTATGAGAGTGTTTGGAACAATGGCGGCCATCGGCATCGACGATGTTTTTATCCCAAAATGTAAAGAAACTATTGTAGAAGATAAAAGGTAAATTCTCAAGAAATAACATAAACGTGTGATTTAAATAGCATTTCCTTTTATAAAGAATATGTTCTGATACTTTGTTTTGGGATAAAGAAAGTTGATTGTTTATGTACATTCGTACCCATTATTGTTCAACACCCAAATGAACTTAATATTTTAAAACTCCCCATTTCCTGAACAAACTGAATAAAATTATACATAAATAACTTAGAAAGGTAGAAAAATTGATTTTGAATATTTCTATGATCATTATTGAAGGCTTACAGCATAATGAAAACCATACAAAAATAATTTGCTTATATTTTAAATTTATAGCAATTGACTCTATTGTCCCCCACATGTTTTTCAAAATCCCCCACATTTTTTTAGTAGGTGGGGTCAGATCCCCCACTTGATTCAAATCCTAGAATAAACACTGAATGTCTTAATTGAGTGTAGGTACCATGGCTGAAAAATACAATGTACAGTTAAACTTTTCACATGACATGATTATGATTGTCTAGTTATGTATATTGCATGTTAGTAGAATTTTCATGATTTAACATAGAACTTAAATTGATTTTTGATGCAATATATAGCCCCTAAAGATAGATAAGATGAGTTTTAAAGATTCCCAATTCATCAAGTAAGCGACTAAATCTTTTCCCAATTTGGAGATTTCACGACACGAAAAATTCCCAATTGAAGGGGAACAGGTACCTTTCCCAATTGGGCAGAAAAAACGCTGTATATAAAATACTTCTAGAAGTATAATCTTTTCAAACATTCTAAAATATAACAATTTAGTGCAGACAATTTCAACATTCAAAATTGATATTCAATTAAGAATTTATAAATGTCATTCTCAAAACTAACAATCATATTTATCAGCAGTAGAGAGTTTTGATTGGTTGGTGTTCTAAAATACTTACTAAGAGTGGGGCTAATTCATCAAATACATGCGCAGTGATGAGCAGCAGAGAGTTTTGATTGGTTGCTGTTCTATATTACTTACTAAAAGTGGCGCTAATTTATCAAATACATGAGCCGTGATGAGCAGTAGAGAGTTTTGATTGGTTGGTGTTTCTGACCACTGAGGTGCCGGGGTTTCTGTACCTACTATGCACTCATCCTCACTTTTTGTTTCCTGAAATATATCCAAGCAGAGCTACAGATAAGAGGGGGCATTCGCTTTTCAAATTGCAACATATCATTAATAATTCATCGAACCCAATGTTGTGGGTACTCATTGGAATCGTCTCACCGAGACAATTCAAATGAGTTCTCACAACATAGGGTTTGGATTTCAAATTAACAATGTTAGAATGCCTATACACCATCTTATCTCTAGCTCTATTCATGTACAGGAAAATTGAGGGTCCAATGAGTCCTCCCACAGTTGATAAACTGCAGTGCACACAAAAAATCTGCAAGGAAATTGATGAAATACCTCCTCACACTTTGTTTCCTTAACACATTACCACACAGTGACTCTTTTTGACTCCTCTAAAGCAAATGGCTTGGGAAAACATTGTGGAAAATGAAGAAATTGCTTGTGACAAGCAATTTCTTCATTCCCCTCAATGTTTTCCAGACAAAAACAGCTAGAAATGTAAAATTCCATGCAATTGATATTGTTGTCTGTAACACCTTTGAATTTGGAAAGTCTTATTTTTTGCCGTTTGGTAATGGGTTAAATATATCCAGGTATTTTACTATTCATGAGGTTGCACAGTGGCTTTTCTAAGACTTTCTATCAACGAAAAGGGAAATGACAAAATTTAGACTTTTTTTTCCAGTTTTCTGAATTAGTGGACTCTTATCCCCAATCAAGTACATTTGAGTCAAAACCGAAAATTAACAGCACATCAATTTACTGAATGATACACATTTTAATGTTATCTGACCCCCAAAATTGAAAATGGTTTTGAAAACATTGAGAGAAATGAAGAAATTGCATGTGTTAAGCAATTTCTCTATTTCTCACAATGTTTTCTTTGTTAAAAGCAAAACATTTAGTCATTTAATATTTAATTTACTTGAAATTGTTGTCTGCAACATCTTTGAATTTGGACCAGTCGAAAATTTCGCAGTCTGGTAATGGGTTGATGGCCCAGAAACACCCATTTCCTGAATTAATGAAGAGAATATGAAGACAAACAGGAAACGTAAGGGTAATCAGCATCTTATTCTGTTCACTTTTTTAAAAATCTTTTCAAAAGCTCTCTAAATCATTGATTTCATAAAAACCTTATATTTAACCCTTTCCCAAATGGCCAAAGTTTAGACTGTTCCAATTTGAAAGCTGCTGAAGACAACAAAATGGATGTTGATAAAGGCCAAATTTGTGTAAAATATAGAACAGAAAATATTGAGACAAAGGGAGAAACTACTGATTATGAACAGTTTCTTCTTTTGTTTTAATGTTTTCCCGTAAATTTTCTACCAGACATCAAAATCAGGTCTTGTTTTGGACAGGGTTAATCAGAGCATGACTATTTCCTAGTTGGTGTAATACATGATTGATAATTTTTACCTGATCATTTTGCAGCCCAATTTCAAGTAATTTGTCAACAAATCCGAGCAACATGGTGGTTTTGATAATATCAGCAGTAGGAGGACTTTGTAAGGGGTAATAACCTTCCACAGGATACCTGTGTACAAAATAAAACAACACAAAATGTAATTCAACTTTGCCCAAACTAGATCTGGTTTTGGTGCCCCAATAGAAACGGTTTGGGAAAACATTGAGGCAAAAGAAGAACATGCTGATGACCAACATTGCACTCCTTTTGTCTGAATATTTTCTATATAGACATTCATCAACCATTTTGCCCCCTTGCAACAGCATTCAACTAGGAATAGTCTAATTTTTTCGATGTTTTGATCTCAGCATTTAGGGATAATAACCTTCTTCTGGATTAATCTGTTGTTGGCCAATATATTCCTACTAACACATTCCCACATAGTGACGATTTTTGATGCCCAAGATAAAGGCTTTGGAAAACATTATGGAAAAAAAAGAAATTGCTTGTGGACAGCAACTTCTTCTTTTCACACAATGTCTTCTACCCAGAGATAACCAAAGACGTGAAAATTTCATTCACTTGAAATTGCTGTTTAGAACAATTCAGGGTTCTCCGCAGAATATTTTGAAGCCTTAGTGGCAAATTATAGGGCAGGTGGACACATCTATTGGAAACCTTAAAACGCAATGTGTTCATGCAAATAATTGTGAATAAAAACATAATAGGAAAAGAAGAAATTGCTCAATTTCTTCTTTTCCCATAATGTTTTTATACAGAATTATTACATTTTAATTTATTAGAATGCATTATTTATCAATTTCTGGCATCTAATTCCTCTGAATGTCTCTATTTGGTGACCAATTTGAAGACATTAAGCTGTAGGGGTAATTTTGAAGCTGTAGTGGCATTGCCCTAATTTACATGAAGCTGTAGTGGGACCGATACAGCTTATTGGGCTGGGAGAACACTGCATCTTCAAATTTGGACCGATCTAAAGTAATTTTACATGAAGTTACAAATAAATGCCCACAAAGACCATGAACAGGGAGTGTTTTTGTCATTCTTATCGAAAATTAAATTCATTAAATTGTCCCTAATGAGATCAATGTTTTTTTTTATCAAAAAGTAACAAATATGTATTACTGTTTTCAGAGAGTAAAAAAGAAATATTGTCTTACACAGGGACCTTGTAAACCCTTTCCCAAATGACAAAATTCTAGGGTGATACACTTCAAAAACTGCTACAAATGACAAAATGGAAGTTATTAGAGATAGAGTTTGTGTAAAATATGACATAGAAAATATTGAGACAAAAGGAGAAACTGCTGGTTATACTGCTGGTTATCAGCAGTTTCTTCTTTTGTTTCAATATTTTCCCAAGCCTTTTCTATAAGGGAGGTCAAAACCAGGTCTTTTTTTGGGAAAGGGTTAAGGCCTATTGTATATGCAAATAACACAACATGCACTAAGCATTTTACCAGGTCTTTCATAGAAGTAAGCCTTATTACAAACCTGAGAGGTGTAGCACCAAAATTCACTCGAAGGTTTTCATTTTGGGACAAACTAACAGCTGGGAAATAGGCATAACCTGTTCCAAGTTTCACTGTATCAAAAGCTGTTCCTAGGAATTTACCATTCCTGAAATAAATATGATAAAATGTGACTTGTAGAATACATTCTCAAAGTTCCATATATCGTCGGTGTCAGTGTATCGTCAGTGTCGGGGTATCCCATTTTTTAAGTCGGTGTAAATGCAAAACTTTGTATCCCATTTTTTGAAAAGTTTTAAAGTGGAAGAGAAAACATTAATAACTTTTCCGAAACTGACAGCTTTTACTAAGTAAATTTATCCAGCAAGAATTGTCTTAACCCATTACTACACAGTGACACCTTTTGACTCCCTCACTAGAAAAGGCTTTGGAAAACATTGTGCAAATGAAGAAATTGCTTGTGACAAGCAATTTCTTCGTTTTCCACAATATTTTCCTACCCAAAATGTAAAGATTTTTGAAATTTCACCAACTTGAAATTGTTGTCTGCAACACTTTTCAAATTGGAACAGTCCAAAATTTTGTCGTCTGGTAATGGGTTAACTAGACAGACAAGATCTTACTTTGAAAATCGCAAAAATCAATATACAAGGTTTTGCATTCACACTGACAATATACTCATTTTTATCTGTCATGAACGATGATTTCTTCACAGAAAATATTTCTTTATATGTAAAGTATTCACAAATGAATCATTTTCAGTCTTTTTGATTTGTACATGGGTAGAATATCATCAGTTCGCTAGTGAAATCATTCAATAAACAGTCATTTGTAGAAGAAAAAAGACAGATATTTACCTGTAGAAGCCTATAGTAGCATTATCACAGTCTATTGTACATGTTATCACATCTCCTGTGTACCAGCACTGTAATATACAAGATGTCCATTTTGTCGTCTGCTGTAACTTTCAAATTGGACCGCCCACAAATTTTGTCGTTTGGGAAAGGGTTAAGTAGTCCAACCGTGGTATTTTATCAAATATGAAAATCAACAAAGGGTGATTACCTTGATTCTACCTTGCATACCTTTAGAGTAATGCTCTAGACAAGAATTAAGTATAAAATTCAACAAAGGGCAATAACTCTATAAATATGATTGGCAGGCAGAGTTACAGTTCTTGTGCAATGCACTTCTTCATAATGGGCTCTACTACCTATGAAGTTTCATGGATCTACCTTTAACATTTTTTTGAGTTATGCTTGGGAAAAAAACTAGAAAGACCTGAAGGTCTTGAGTCGCTCCACAGGCCTGAATTTCTTGTGGTTTACTATAAAAAAATTGACAAATTTATCTAAATGCTTAAACTGATATATTTTTAAATTCTTGTGATTCTTAGAGCAGAAAGTAAAGAGAAGCAATTATGTGGTCAAAGCGAAAAGAAGGTAAATGATTGACTAATATTTTGGGGATTTATAGAGTGATGATAAAGTTGAAAACTGTCATTATGCCAAATTCAAGGGCACATAATTCAATATGTGAGTTAATAATTGTGGTAGACTAAGGGAAGTAACTTTTGATATGAGCAATTTAAAGTTCAGTAAGAGTTGTTTTTCTTTATGATAATTAGTTCAAGAAGTTGCGATTGTTCAGGTAACATAGTGGTCATGAAAATAAAGACATTCTGATCTAAAAATATGATTTTGACTTGATAATTTATGTCTTGAGCACCACAATAATCAAGCTGAATATTAAACTCGAGCAAGATCTTATGGTCTGTCCAAATTTTGTCAGTATTAATCTACGAGGGGTGATCCAGAATTAACGGTACTGATCCTCTAGAATTAATATTTGTGTGTTTTTCTTGATGAAATTTGGCATAATACAAGTACTATTCATATTTGACAAGATACGGAAATATTGGCATTGTCTTTTAATTGCGTCCATGTTGAAAGCGTGTCCATAGCAACCAATTTACGGTTAAGCGGGGCAGGGGTAGAATAACCTGACTTTTCAATATTTTAAGTTTTTTTTCAAGCCTTTCTAACGAAACAATTTTACTGAAACGTTGTGGACATCAAAAACGACTTCGTGCTATTCTATGACAAAAATTTGAACGTTATTTCTGGCCAAATGGGAGAATTGTGGACCACATTCCTTTGGCGATAAAAGTCAACTTTGATGTTGACAGAGTATTCGAACGTACGCAGTTTTTCAGTTTTGGGTACAACGTGGAAATTCCATGATCGATACTTGCAAATAATGTAGAAAAACTCAGAAACATTCATTATTAGATTTTCACAGTTGTTTGACACCGAATTTTCAAAAAGGGAAGAACATTTTTGTAGGAAAAGAAAGTGGGTAGTACCTCGAGGCGCAGTCTGTACGCAACGTCAACTAAAGCTGATAAGGGCGTCAACACGCTTCACCATCAAATGCATTTGTTACAAGACGGACCTAAGTTATGGTAGAGAGTTTTTGATATTGACCGATAATTTTAACATGAATAGGCTCAGGTGTCAGTAGATTCCATATTTACCTAAAACAGAAATTCTGGGAAAAACGCGTACATGCATTGAAGAAATTCTGGATCAAAGATTTCGTTTAGAAGCAAATCACGTGATAAAATTCCAACAACAGATTAATTTAGGTGCGTTTATATGACCGACCTAAAACACTCAAAATCACAACAACGGACGTCACCTGTCTCATCCCCAATCAAAGAAAGCTAAAATCGTTCCTTCTCACCAGTTAAAGCTTCAGTGGAATTGATTGCGGGTATTTCCCTATATGAAATGGGTACTGAAATGTCAGTTTCAAGGACTTGGTAAATTAGCTCAAGACATTCTATGGATGTTTTCTACAATCGACAAGCAATGGTACATGGATATTTTAAGTGGATTAATTGAACGTCATAGTAAACATATTGCAAAGTTCTGTAGGTGACTAAGTGGAGGAGTAACGTCATTATTTTAGCGGTGCGAACTTGCGACGTCGTGACGTTCGGTTAATACCTGCCCCGCGTATGCGTTATATACAAAACTAGTTTTATCGTAACTTTTTTGTTTTAAGTCCGATTTTGATGATATTTCGTCGATAGATCATTGATAAATTACATTTCATGCTGTAAAAATTTGATTGACTTCGATCGATTCGTATTGAAGGTATAAAGTCAGTACCGCTAATTCTGGATCACCCCTCGTATATATGTGGCCACAAAAGTGAAAAAGTGTTGAAAACTGGAATTTTGTCAATTTCTAGGGCACATAACTCAGATTGTAGCGATTCAATCATCCTGAAAATTACACAAAAGCAAGATCTTGTTGTCAACAAGATTCTGTCCAAATATCATCTTGATTGGTTAACAATTATGGTTGTTAGAGTGAAAACAAAGTCGAAAATGGAAATTTTGTCAAATTCAAGGGCACATAAATCATGATGTAAAATTCCGATCAAGCTGAAAATTAAAGCCAGGTAGGATATTATGCTTATATATATATTCTGTCCAAGTTTTGTCTTGATTGGTTAATATTTGTAGATTCTAGAGTAAAAATAAAGTCAAAACCAGCTTTTTTTGACGTTCAAGGGCAGATAACTCAAGTTATTCTGGTTCAATCCACACTCTTTGTAGGAATCTGAGAGAGGGTCACCCAAGGATCATTCCTGTGAAGTTTGGTTGAAATCCATCCAGTAGTTTCTGAGGAGAAGATTTTTAAAGAAAAAGTTTACGGATGCACGGACGCACGCAGGCACGACGGACACACCGCTATGACAATAGCCCGCTGGCCTGAAAGGCCAGTGGAGCTAACAAGTAAGAAAATCAACAAAGATTTAAAGCAACCTCATTAATTTTTCAATGTTGTACTATCCTACCTCTCCATATTTCTGTGTGGTACCATTCCACTTCCTCTGTCTACTTCCATCATACGCATACGAGTCTTTGGTATCACCAACACCCTCCTATAAACAACATTTTCGATATCATTGTTTATAAATCAGATAAGAATTTAACCCTTTCCCAAATGACAAAATTTTAGAGCGGTCCAATTCAAGAGCTGCTGAAGACGACAGCATGGATGTTGATACATATTGGATTTGTGAACAATATAGCTTAGAAAATATTTTGGCAAAAGGAGAAAATGCTGATTATCAGCATTTTCTTCTTTTGTCTCAATGTTTTTCAGCACCATTTCTACAAGGGGCGTCAAAACCAGGTCTTGTTTCGGTAAGGGTTAAAAGAGGTTTCATGGATTTCGAGATCATCATGTATCATGATATGTACAAATATTCTTATTTATTCAAAGGGACCAATGCTAGATATATCAGGGATGAAAACATCATGGGGAAGTCTGAGTCTGCACCATATTTTTCTTGAAAATATGTTCTTCTTTATTGTAGGTTTGTCAACCTAGCATGGGTCCTTTGATAGGATGTAGGACATTCATATCCTTGTTACAATCCATAAAGGTTAAAATGGGTATGTATGTCTATTGTGGCTGATAAAGTTTGTTTAGCAAGTCGTTTAAAGTAAGAAAGACTAATTCCTAAAACGACTGACAACAGCTTAACCCTTTCCCGAACAAGACCTGGTTTTGACATCCCTAAGAGAATAGGCTTGGGAAAACATTGAAACAAAAGAAGAAACTGCTGATAACCAGCAGTTTCTCCTTTTGTCTCAATATTTTCTATGCCATATTTTACACAAATTCTATCTTTAGTTACTTCCATTTTGTCATTTATGGCTGTTTTTGAAGTAGATCACCCTGAAATTTTGTCGTTTGGAAAAGGGTTAATACTCTACTCTTCTGACACCTAGGATGAACAAAATCAACGCCTACTTCCTGAGAGAATTTACAGTTGATTGTACACCAGCCTAGCTGCATGACACCTTTAGATCCCAGCATCACCTCGTACACCCATCTACCTACAAAACACAAACAACAGTCTTGTATAAAAGTGGTATCTTGATTTCAGCTAGAGCTTGGTAGAGGAATGCATTAAACACAACTCATGAGTCTTGTCTCTATGATTTGCAAATTCAGATATTTAAAAGAATGTTTACTGTGAAATTAAAACATACATGTACATAATTTAGACAGGTCAAGTTCATTCAATGAAAATATTGAAAATACTAATTTCTATATAAGAGATATTGTGGACTGAACAATTGGCTTTCTAACTTCTTAACAGATTTAATCTCTTTCAGAGTAAGACCAGTTAAACAAATACCGGTAAAATTGTTTTTCTTTCACCATTTGGACCAAACTTTTTAAAGGTTTCTGTTAACATTAGTTGTATG